>APFE030143956.1:27485-59311 GCA_000404065.3 Pinus taeda | reverse complement strand
TTAATCACAATTTCTCACCAATACAAGAGGGATACACCCCCAGAAGGTAGGTGTTCCACTTGCTTGAGTTCTCTCAAGTCAACTTGCACTCAAACTCACTTTGGATGCAAGGATACCTCTAGATTGGTAACCCTTGTGATGCCATTTTGTTTCATAGGTGGCATGCCTTGTGGGTCCTCTTGGTTGAAGAGATATTCAAGGTTGAAGCTAGATGCCCCAAATGGATGTGTTTCTCATCAGCTCTTGCCCCACAAATTTATGGCTTTAGTAATTCCTTTTTGCCCCTAGGAGGTGGTCTGGCCAAAGTCCTTTGTTCAAAATCAGCCTCGAAACATTGTTTTTTTGGAAGACAAATTATTTTTTTATGAACTAAAGCCACCTCTTACAGGTTGGCTCCTAATTGACATGCCATTTCAAAATACAAATATAGATTTAGTTGGTTGATATGATAAGGCCCATGTTGAAACATTCTTCATATCTCTATGCACAGTCGAAGACAACAACGCAAAGCAAAATGCAGCGCAATTACAGATGCAATTGTCAACAAGTTGACATTCCTCTCCCTATATTTAGATTTCTTTGTCCCTCCCAAAAGGGTGCATTGAAGCTATATCCTTAATAAAAAGGATCTAAAGTCATTCATTACAGTAGCTATATATCTTCACATTTAAAAATGCATCTTCTTTGGTTATGACATTGGACAAGGATACTTCTTTCGGCGTTGAACCGAGTAACCGGGGGTATTCAGCGTTCAAGAAATGGCATGGAACCAAGCTTTTCAGGAATACCTTTACACAGGCCATATTAATGCAGATTTGGGCAGTTGTAGAGGATTGCAAAGCCTTGGTCTTTAGGCTCCTGGCAAACAGATTTCAGTAAAGGACTGTCAAAACCTGTCACTACCTTTATTAATTCTGAACATGAAAAGAATGTTCTACATGAAAATGCCCCTAAACTGCTAGCTACTGATTCAAGACTCAATGAATGAATCCGTACCTCTGTGCTCTCTCTTATAGATCCAATAAGGTGTACTAGGGTTTATTAAAAGTGTTTGCAAGTGACTCAAACTTAGGAATACAATTTCCTTTATCCTAGGTCAAACTGAGAAATAGAATTTACAATAGTCTCTCTTTATCTGGCCACACATGCCTCTCAGATTAGCTGCTGGTGGTGGATGCCTTGGCCGACCATCTATTAGTCTAGTTGGTAATTATTTTCATTCTAATCAATGTTTTGCATTTTTTTTATCCATCGAATATATAATTGTTAGACCAAGCTTGTCTCTGGTACAAGGATTCCACAAGTATCTGATGAAAGCCCTCTTCAATGACTATTAGATTCACAAAGAAACACCCAAATACCAACAAAGTAGGACGTGCACAGTTTAAGTCTGACTGGATAGGTTGATTATTGTTGTCTTTGTTTGTACTATACCTTTATTAATTCTGAACATGAAAAGAGGTATAGAAATTATAATAATCAACACAGTAATTTATAACTGCAAAATTTTGAACTATAAGCTTTGAGAACTAAGTGGCTTTCTTCTCTGATTAGTCATTCAAGAACTAGATATTAATACAATAAATTTGCTTTCTCATTTCGTTTTAAAACTAAGTTGTATTTCTTCATCTCACTTATTAATTTTAAGCTGTATTTGACTAGTCAGTGGAATGATATACATTTACAATCACTGGTCCTAACGTACAATAGGTTCTTTTTGGTCTTTGGTAATGGCATTTTGAACTCTGATATCAAAACTCTGTGTTGGATCTTATCGGACATAAACAGTCTGAGCAATTCAATAGACCTTTGGAGTCCCAAAGGTACACACAATGATTCTCTGTTCCATATGCATTTGCATTGTTCAAATTTATTTGTGACCTGTAATTGTATTGCATGACTAAACATAATATTGCATCGAACATTTAGTCGTCATCATGTATCCTATGTCTGAGGAACACAAATTGCAATTAGTCTTGCAAAAGCATCAACTAAGTTGTATTTCTTCATCTCACTTATTAATTTTACATTGTATTTGACTGCTGAGTAGAAAGATATACAATTACAATCACTGGTCCTAATGTACAACAGGTTCTTTTTGGTCTTTGGCAGTGGCATTTTGGACTCTGATAACAAAACCCTGCATTGGATCTTATCCGACATAAACAGTCTGAGCAGTTCAGTAGACATTTGCAGTTCCAAAGGTACACACAATGATTCTCGGTTCTATATTAATTTGCATTGTTAAACTTGCTTTGTGACCTGTAATTGCATTGCATGACTAAACATAATATTGCATTGAACATTTAGTCATCATCATGTATCCTATGTCTCAGGAATAGAAATTGCAATTAGTCTTGCCAAAGCATCACTTATGTCATGTGGACAATTTATCATATCTAATTGGAGATTGTTTATTCGATAGTTTATAACTTTTGCTAGATTTCCGATACACATCAGTAGAGCTAAGAAGAGGAACAATAAAGTATTTTAGATGCTGTCTCGAAAAACAAGATAGAGAAGCAATTTTGTCTTCATTTTTCTGTCTTTTAAAGAAGTCTAGCTCTCATCTGAAAGGTTAAAGTTCACATGGAAGTTTTTCTGTATTTGCCAGGTCTCTCTTTTTATTTAGCCATTGTCACTTGTATATTAGCATAGTTTGGTAATGTGAATTAGAAATGTTCACACTGCACAGATTTGAGAAACATTGCTGCTGAAAATCAAATCTACCAAACTTGAAATCTGTAAGATTAATCACAATTTCTCACCAATACAAGAGGGATACAACCCCATAAGGTAGGTGTTCCACTTGCTTGAGTTCTCTTAAGTCAACTTGCACTCAAATTATCTTTGGATGCAAGGATACCTTTAGATTGGTAACCCTTGTGACGCCATTTTGTTTCATATTCAATTTGGATGCAAGGATACCTCTAGATTGGTAACCCTTGTGACACCATTTTGTTTCATAGGTGGCATGACTTGTGGGTCCTCTTGGTTGAAGAGATATTCAAGGTTGAAGCTAGATGCCCCAAATGGATGTGTTTCTCATTATCTCTTGCCCCACAAATTTATGGCTTCAGTAATTCCTTTCTGCCCCTAGGAGGTGGTCTGGCCAAAGTCCTTTGTTCAAAATCAGCCTCGAAACATTGTTTTTTTGAAAGACAAATTAATTGTTTATGAACTAAAGCCACCTCTTACAGGTCAGCTTTCCTTCTTCAGGTTGGCTCCTAATTGACACGCCATTTCAAAATACAAATATAGATTTAGTTGGTTGATATGATAAGGCCCATCTTGAAACATTCTTCATATCTCTATGCACAGTCGAAGACAACAACGCAAAGCAAAATGCAGCGTAATTACAGATGCAATTGTCAACAACTTGACATTCCTCTCCCTATATTTAGATTTCTTTGTCCCTCCCAAAAGGGTGCATTGAAGCTATATCCTTAATAAAAAGGATCTAAAGTCATTCATTACAGTAGCTATATATCTTCGCATTTAAAAATGCATCTTCTTTGGTTATGACATTGGACAAGGATACTTCTTTCGGCGTTGAACCGAATAACCGGGGGTATTCAGCGTTCAAGAAATGGCATGGAACCAATCTTTTCAGGAATACCTTTACACAGGCCATATTAATGCAGATTTGGGTAGTTGTAGAGGATTGCAAAGCTCTGGTCTTTAGGCTCCTGGCAAACAGATTTCAGTAAAGGACTGTCAAAACCTGTCACTACCTTTATTAATTCTGAACATAAAAAGAATGTGCTACATGAAAATGCCCCTAAACTGCGAGCTGCTGATTCAAGACTTAATGAATGAATCCGTACCTCTGTGCTCTCTCTTATAGATCCACTAAGGTGTACTAGGGTTTATTAAAAGTGTTTGCAAGTGACTCAAACTTAGGAATACAATTTCCTTTATCCTAGGTCAAACTAAGAAATAGAATTTACAATAGTCTCTCTTTATCTGGCCACACATGCCTCTCAGATTAGCTGCTGGTGGTGGATGCCTTATCTAAAGCTATCTGGCCATCTATTAGTCTAGTTGACTATCTGCGAGCAATGTGGTCATTAAATTTACAACAAACTTGCTGGTTTTGTCTCATTCTACAATTGGACAATATGAGTCTGAATTATAAATGCTGAATTGAAGGCGTCTATAACAGCTTACCATCACACACATTAGTTGAGACATGTTTGAAAGCGTGCCCTCTGGAGATGTGATTCTCATGAAGGTTAGATGCATACCATTATAAGTAAAAACCCTTATTGCATGCAAGCCATGTGTACACGTGTCGCAGGCGTCATAGCTAAATATTTGCAAATTGTGCCTATCTCGGGTGTCCCATCTGCCACTACGGTAGGCTGAAGCATGATGACCCATGCCATTTCCCCCCTGCACACAACACTACCTCCTGCCTCCACGTTTTCATTTGCATGTAAGATGTTATATTATTCTGTGTGTTCCTCTTGTAAAGATTAGGTTCAGAGCTAAAGTTCTCTTTTCTGAGGTCCTAATGCGCATTTCGTATTACAGTTACACGCTCAATTTTGGAAGGATTCACAAGGTTTTCGAAAGTACCAGAAAATGATCATGCACAGAGGGAGTATTGTAATGTATCACAGTGCCTTTGTATGAAGAAACAACTATCTGGTGAAACGAATGAGTGTTACGAGGTATGAGGAATGTGCCGTGACTCTCTTTCTCAGGTGTATACCAAACAGTCTGGCTTGTAAATTTTATGTGGATCTGTTGTGTTCCCTGTGATATATGAAACATATACATTAATATGTTTATGAGTGCAGGAACAACCCCACTTGAACATGAATAGACATATTATTTCAAAGCCACCTGTAGCAGCAAACATACAGATTGTTTCAAAGCCACCTGCAGCAACAAAGGGTAAATGGATACCTTGAAACTTACAATATTAATAAGTGCTAGATTAGGTTAGGCCAGATTTCGTTGGGTTGTTGGCTGAGAAGTATTCATGCAAATTGGCAGGTCCTGTAATAGCAGCACCCAACCAGAATGCATTATTAATCAACAACAACAATAGGAGGCCCTTAGTAGACATTGGCAATCTAGTGGGTACTTTGAACGCCCAATGCAATATCATCAAAAAAGGTGCCAGGAATTATGTTTTTTGATGTTATGAACTTGTTTATTACTTATATGAGGTCATATATAATAAATCAATCCCTTGTAACAATAGGAGGGCCTTCGGGGACATTGCTAATGTCATGGAAGATCTGGACGCTAAATGCATTATCAACAAATTTTGGGTTAGAAAGTATGTTGTTTGATGTTATTAACTTATTTCTTCTGTTGGGTTCTTATTTTGGGGATTTTTCTCTGTTTGGTGCTCTCTGCCATAAACATCCTATCCTAAACTTGTGGACTGCCGACTGTTTCAGGAGGCCTAGAACAAACTTTGGGGGCAATGCTAACAAGGGAGCCAGTTCTAGCACTCAAGTAAGTTTAATAAGAGATAGTTAAGCAACCTAAAAGATTGTTTTCTAGTAGTAATGTCAAACAGAGCCCAGGGTTTTCTAAATGACAACCTTCAGGGGAATTGAAATAGCAACCTCTGTGGTGATCGACTTTTTTTTTGTTTGCTCTTCGTGCCTGGTATTCTATTTTTGAGAACGTCTAGTTTGTTTCTTTTCTTTCTATTTCAAGGGATCTCATTCAATTATCTATTTTCTATGAGCCCAAGCAGGGGATCTCACTCTTTTAATCTTTTCATTTTGATTCCAGCAATTCCAAGAACACGGTATTGTTGTCAGGGGAGAACAAAAAGCATGGGGCGGGATAGTCTAGGGAGACAAACAGAGCTGTGCTATTAAAATTAATGCTCAAACGGCCACTCCTACTCAGAGGGGTACTGCCATTTCAAGCCAACTGAAAGCAAGGAAACAAACAGTACGAACAGTGACTGCAACACTAACAGCTCGAAGCGAGGTCTGTCTTATTGCTTTAAGTTTTATTAATTCACTCATACAAATTTTTTGGTTAGCACCGGTTCGTATCTAAATAGCGTACCCATATCCACTCCCAATTACTAGCGGGTTTTATATACTCAAGATGTCTTTGTGTTTATTTATTATGTAAGTGGGATGAATTAATTAATAAATTTGATAAGGGAATTTCGCTAGATTTAGCAGAGACTGTAGAAAGGAGAAATAAATTGAATTCAAACATTGCATATTTACTGCTCTATTATACAAATGTAGAAATATAATCCTATTAAATTATACCATTTTGAAGAGAGGATAGTTTAGCATCTGTTATGTAAAATACAGAGAGGAAAAACAGAGCTCGATACATCTAGAAGATAGACGAGTAGACGAATTATTTAATGAATTGCTAAAGAGTAAATTGGACTTGCTTGCCTTTCAAAGACAAAGAAGACTGGAAACTAATCTCGCATGGTATTGACTAAATAAACGATATTGTCATAAATAATAGAATAGCAGAGGTAAGTCAAGTTTCAGATGCTGCCTCTTTAATTCCACTTGGACAGACGCCACGGGAATAAATGAAAGTAACAAAATAGGATTCTTTACATCTTGTTAGTTGGATTTCACAGCATTAAGAAGTAACAGAGCATACCGACTTTCTACTCCATATTTGTTGCTGTTAAAACACAGAAAACACTATCATTATTCACACTACACGATACGTGAAAATTGACTGAAAATAAAGTGCTCTACTGGTTTATTATTGCAGATGGTTTTTTTATTATTGCAGATGGTGTTTTCTCTGAGCACCTTGCATATCGGTTGATTGCATATTGGTTGAAGGCATAACTATGCCTGCAGAAGAAGCTGCAGCAAGAACCTGAATTTTATCTTGCTTCACCATGCCAAGAAGCTAAGCCGGGATAGAAGTGTTTTCAAGCAAGTAGAACACCTACCTTATGGGGGTGTATCCCTCTTGTATTGGTGAGAAATTGTGATTAATCTTACAGATTTCAAGCTTGGCAGATTTGATTTTCAGCAGCAGTGTTTCTCAAATCTATGCAGTGTGAACATTTCTAATTCACATTACCAAACTATGCTAATATACAAGTGACAATGGCTAAATAAAAACAGAGACCTGGAAAATAAGGAAAAACTTGCATGTGAACTTTAACCATTCAGACGAGAGCTAGACTTCTTTAAAAGATAGAAAACTGAATACAACTCACTGTACAAGTACCAATATAGAATATTGATAGAAACATCATGATCACAACTAATCTAATGCTAACCTTAAAGAGCACTTGGGAAAAAATTGCTCAAATTTGACCAAGTTAGCAAATAATTATTATGTAAATTGTGTGCTCACTATTCCTAGAGATGGTGATGGTAAAAGTTGTTCAAAACATGCAGCTAGAGGGTAAATTTGCCACAATTCTGTCACTGCAATCTGGGTCCAGTTAACACAAAAACAAATCCTATTTTAGGAACAACCCTATCCAAAATAAACCAAAATACTAAGAATCAAATACAGCTCCAGGATTTCAAGATTCTTGGAAGAATTGGACGTGGATACAAATGTTGTTCAAAAAATGCAGCTGGAGGGTAAATCTGCCACAATTCTGTCATTGGAATCTAGATCCAGTTAAAATCGAAACAAATCCTATTTTAGGAACAATCCTTTTCAAAATAAACGAAAATACCAAGAATCAGATACAAGTACAGGATTCCATGATTCTCAGAAGAATTGGATGTGGATGCAAATGAAGGGTGCCCTAAGGTGAATCTAGTAACTATGGTACCATATCATCCAGCAGGTGAGCATGGATGAATTGGTTCAGGTGTAAGATAGGAACAGTCCTATCCAAAATAAACCAAAATACCATGAATCAGAAACAGATCCATGATTCTCACAAGAATTGGATGTGGATGCGGATGCAGGGTGGCATAAGGTCAATCCAGTAACTATGGTACCATATTATCCAGCAGGTGGACATGAATGAATTGGTTCAGGTATAAAATTTATAGTCAAATGTTCAGAATAATACAGGACCACCTAGGGTAAATTGCTTCTTCGATAGAGTACAACTACACATTAAGCACCTCTTATCCCTAACGTAATCCGGCAACTACAAAAAGTAGTTAACATGATTGGTCATTTGATAAATTGTCATTAAATTGATCAATATTTTTTTCAAAAAACCAATTGTATTCACGCTTTACATCCAAATTTTTCTTAGGAGTCATCGTCTTATAATACAGGTAATCTATGATGTGGCAATTATGTAGTCTATTCAGTAACTGAAGATGATGGATTAGGCATTGATACATGAAAAGGATTCGAAATTAAACCCACCAGGCAAAGCTAATAGGTCTACCCAACCCCAAGGAATTTTGTTCTTGTAAGAGGGAGTATAGGTTTATGTTGTTGTTCCTATAATGTATCAAACCAATTAACATAGAAATTGTCCACACGACATAAGTACTTTTGAAACGAAGGACTTTGGCCAGACCACCTCCTAGGGGCAGAAAGGAATTACTAAAGCCATAAATTTGTGGGGCTAGAGCTGATGAGAAACACATCCATTTGGGACATCTAGTTTCAACCTTGAATATCTCTTCAACCAAGAGGACCCACAAGGCATGCCACCTATGAAACAAAATGGCGTCACAAGGGTTACCAATCTAGAGGTATCCTTGCATCCAAAGTGAGTTTGACTGCAGGTTGAATTGAGAGAACTCAAGCAAGTGGAACACCTATTTTATGGGGGTGTATCCCTCTTGTATTGGTGAGAAAATGTGATTAATCTTACAGATTTCAAGCTTGGCAGATTTGAGTTTCAGCAGCAGTGTTTCTCAAATGTACAACTCATTACATGGTGTATTTGATCCAAAATTCAGATATTTTGTTTCTCTACAGCTAATCTACACTTCCACAGTATCTGTTTTGAAAAGGAAAAGTTTCGATTGGTAATTCATAAGAATTTTGTTTTCAGACAAATAATGAACACAGAGAACAATCAGGATTAACAGAGGAATCCTGCGTGGATGCAACACTTGTCCAAAAATTAGGAATCAGAGGATTGGAACAATATCAACGCCTGACTTTCAGACTCATATTGTCCAATTCTAGAATGAGACAAAACCACCAAGTTTGCTGTAAATTTAATGACCACATTGCTAGCAGATAGTATCATCAAATATTGAGGCTATAATGCCAAAATAATGAGTCAATTTTAACAAAATTTCATTATATCAGCACTTTATGGGACTTTAAGCAATTTAATGGGTGTATAGGGATATATAGGCAAAGAATACTTTGAAACTATTTTGATATTTCGGAACTGTCTGGACATATATTCATTCACATCTAGTGAGTTGTAGAATGTCTTTAATTTTTGTAGACACATAAATTAATATCTTTTATAATATCCTTTTCTTCCCCCGCATTTTCGGTTTCTTTCCTATTCGTTTAGGTGACTTCAGCTTAAATTTTCGAAGGACTTTATTTCACGAAGTTAAAGAGTGAATCGCATTGAAAGCTGGCAAGACATGCCATGGAACTCTGTTCATTAAATTTAGTTGACTCGAGAGTTAGTAAAATGTCTAAGTGTCAATTCTCAAGCTAGTGATGCGTTCCAAGGTCTGAGTGAAAAAAAATGGCTAAATAAAAAGAGAGACCTGGCAAATACAGAAAAACTTGCATGTGAACTTTAACCTTTCAGATGAGAGCTAGACTTCTTTAAAAGACAGAAAACTGAATAATAAGAGACACCTTACTGGTAGTAGAAAATTGTGCAGTGTGAACATTTCTAATTCACATGACCAAACTATGCTAATATACAAGTGACAATGGCTAAATAAAAAGAGAGACTTGGCAAATACAAAAAAACTTGCATGTGAACTTTAACCTTTCAGATGAGAGCTAGACTTCTTTAAAAGACAGAAAACTGAATACAACTCACTGTACAAGTACCAACATACAATATTGATAGAAAAATGATGATCACAACTAATCTAATGCTAACCTTAAAGAGCACTTGGGAACCAATTGCTCAAATTTGACCAAGTTAGCAAATAAATTCTGTCACTGCAATCTGGGTCCAGTTAAAACAAAAACAAATCCTATTTTAGGAACAACCCTATCCAAAATAAACCAAAATGACAAGAATCAGATACAGATCCAGGATTTAAAGATCCTCGGAAGAATTGGACGTGGATACAAATTTTGTTCAAAACATGCAACTACAGGGTAAATCTGCCACAATTCTGTCACTGGAATCTGGATCCAGTTTGGGAACAATCCTATTCAAAATAAACGAAAATATCAAGAATCAGATACAGATACAGTATTCCATGATTCTTGGAAGAATTGGATGTGGATCAAAATGAAGGGTGCCCTAAGGTGAATCTAGTAACTATGGTACCATATCATCCAGCAGGTGAGCATGGATGAATTGGTTCAGGTGTAAGATAGGAATAATCCTACCCAAAATAAACCAAAATACCATGAATCAGAAACAGATCCACGATTATCACAAGAATTGGATGTGGATGAGGATGCAGGGTGGCATAATGTCAATCCAGTAACTATGGTACCATATTATCCAGCAGGTGGACATGAATGAATTGGTTCAGGTATAAAATTTATAGTCAAATGTTCAGAATAATACAGGACCACCTAAGATAAATTGCTTCTTTGATAGAGTACAACTACACATTAAGCACCTCCTATCCCTAACGTACTCCGGAAACTACAGAAAGAAGTTAACATGATTGGTCATTTGTAGAGTATAATATCATTTTTTAATGTTTTTTGCTGGACTATGATAAATTGTCACTAAATTGATCAATATTTTTTTCAAAAAAACAAATAAAAAATTGTCCACACGACATAAGTGATGCTTTCGCAAGGCTAATTGCAATTAAACAATCTCAATAAACTAAAAGACTTTTTAAGTAACTAGTAGTAACAAAGTGATCACTAAAAAAGCATTCATAACCTACGAATACACAAGCAACCAAAATCCCTTTAAACAAATTGAAAAAAACGCCATGAAATTGAAAGCATGAGAAAAAATAAAAAAATAAGAAAAACATAACCATTAGAATAAAAAGCTTGCAAATAAAATAATAATATTGAAACCAAAACAATGCTTATTTAACAAAATGCAGATGAAATCAACCTAACAGAAACTTAGACTTTCAATGCTCAAGCCAAGAAATGGAGGGAAAGTATCCTGGATTAGGTGGGCTAGGTGTATATAGCAGGGCTGCTAATGAGGTTGGGCAAACTGTCTTTAGTCAACCTCGATTCAAGCAGCTTAGACTTGCGAACAATGCTTGCCTTTTGGGGTGGGAAGGGACCAAACAAACTAGGAATAGTATCATCAAACAAATTTGCTACTTGATCTATAAGGGATGCTAGAAAATGATGACTAAATGTTTGATGCAATGTTATGTTTAGTCATGCAATGCAATTACAAGTCACAAAGCAAGTTGAACAATGCAAATGCATATAGAACAGAGAACAATTGTGTGTACCTTTGAGACTGGAAATGTCCACTGAACTGCTGAGACTGTTTATGTCGGATAAGATCCAATGCAGAGTTTTGATATCAGAGTTCAAAATACCACTGCCAAAGAGCAAAAAGAACCTGTTGTACATTAGAACCAGTCACTGTAAATGTATATCATTCCACTGACTAGTCAGATAGAGCTTAAAATTAATAAGTGAAATGAACAAATACAACTTAGTTTTAAAACGAAATGAGAAAGCAAATTTATTGTATGAATATCTAGTTCTTGAATGACTAATCAAAGAAGAAACCCACTTAGTTCTTAAATCTTATACTCACACAGCATACAAAGGAACTAACAGAAGATGATAGATTGAATTATTGATTGAGTGATTGAACAGGCATGTGCTCTGGCTACTACAACTGCTACTACCATGACAAGCGTATACGCCTACATACACATGCCATCATTCCACCGCCATAAGCTTGCCAGAGATTAGACAGGAATTGATGAAACAACAATTAGGTGAACAATTTGAAGGTGTGTACATAGAAATGTGGGCCTTAGAGAACTACGATTATCTATGTTTATAGGCCAAATTTGAAATACTGAAATCGAAATAGAACTACCCGGCAAAACAAGCTATCGAAGGGCTTCCTATTTGATTCCTACAATGCTAATGAAATGCAAAATAGGAAATGAAAAATAGAAAATGCAGTTTTTTGATAAACCCTAGTACAGAGCACTCCTCTTTTCATGTTCAGAATTAATAAAGGTATAGCACAAACAAAGACAGCAATAATCAACCTATCCAGTCAGAACTAAACTGTGCACATCAAACTTTTGGAATGTGCTAAGTCAATTAGCAGAAAACGTTAGCCAGCGATGGGCATTTCTGCCAAACGTTTGACGATAGGAATGCCCTGACGATATAGTCACCCTCTGTAAAAAACCTAAACCCTGCAGCCGCTAAAATATATCAAAACAATGCAGTAACATAAATGGTACCTGAGAGCTGAAGGAAAAACAAAAGCGGAAGCAAGTTAACCACGAAATCAGTTGTAACTTTATTATATAACAAGAAAAATTACTGTATAACAAGAAAAGTAACTTACACGTAGCGGACGCTGCATGCACAATCTAGAATGGAATGAATAACACGTACATATCACATGACTTACTTAACCTCCATCAAATCAGCCTCGCATAACCCCCATCAAATCAGCCTCGCACTAGCTTACCTTAAGGTGACGGCCCAACAGATGTCATAGCTCACTGAACAGATGTCACCGCCATGCCACCTTAGCTACTGGCATAAATTCGATGCCCTGTTGTTTAACCCTCTCCATGACATTCTCCATGCAAATGTGCCTGCTACTTCTCCCTGCAATTTATCTGTTGTCACCATGAAACCAAGTTGTGGACCTGGCTTTTGGTTAGTGAACACTTTCCTCAGTGGCCTCGTTCGGATCAATCCATCCTTCTTATTCTAATAATATAGTGCAGAGGGCGCAGATTGGGGCACAGCTATACCTGAACCAATTCATTCATGTCCACCTACTGGATAATATGGTACCATAGTTACTCGATTGACCTTATTGCACCCTGCATCCGCATCCACATCCAATTCTTGTGAGAATTGTGGATCTGTTTCTGATTCATGGTATTTTGGTTTATTTTGGATAGGACTGTTCCTATCTTACACATGAACCAATTCATCCATGCTCACCTGCTGGATGATATGGTACCATAGTTACTAGATTCACCTTAGGGAACCCTTCATTTGCATCCACATCCAATTCTTCCAAGAATCATGGAATCCTGTATCTATATCTGATTCTTGGCATTTTCGTTTATTTTGAATAGGATTGTTCCTAAAAAACCTTAATTTCAAGCCCCCGTTCGACCGACCCAGGATTCAACTACCCACGCGTGCAGGAATCTTAGGAAGGAGGTCTGGAGCATCTAGAAGTTAGGGGTTGCTATCCCGGTGTTCTTGAGGCTTTTGAGAATCTAGGAATGCCCATAGAGCGGCAATCCCATGACCACTTTATTGGGGGGAACACCGGAGTGGAGCCGCGATCCGATTCCGAAGCTGGTGCTGATGTTGGACGACGGATCATAGAGCGCCGCATGAGCTCCGATGGCGGACATGTCCCAGGATCCATGATAGTCGAAGCACATGGCGTTCACCCAGTCCAAATTTCGGGCAATGGAGGTCGCCAGATATGCCCTCTTGTCGGTGGATAGGAAGAAATTCTGCGCAAAATACACGGCTGTTGTGAGTAGGAGCCAAGGGCGATTTGAAGCCCTGGCTTCCAAGTCAATAGCATGCCTCCATTTAGCGAAGAGTGTGCCTAAGCTTTTCATCTCCGTCGCGTTTTGGGGAAACTCCCAGTCGAGGTTGAGGCCGTGAAAACCGTATTTTCTGGCCACGGTGATGGCTGAATTTATGAACACATAGCGATGGGAGGCGTTGCTGGCCATCAAAACGAAGACGGTGGCATTCGATCCTTCGCAGCCGATAGAAATGAGTGTCTTGATATTGGGGTTTTTCACCCTACTGATCTGGGTCCAGGTCCATTGGCTTAAGATCGAGTCTAAGTTTAAGCCCTAGCTTTCCTCTCTTCTAATTGCGGCGATCTGGTTCGATAGATGTGGGCAGGATGATTTAAACTAAATGAATAGATGCTTCAATTGTTGTATATCGCTTCCCGAAAGCAGTGCCCTTACCATCTCAGGTTGTAGGGGCGGTCAGGGTCGATAGCTCACAGAGGATCAGGAGGAAGCAGCGTGTCGTCCCTCCCATTGAAATGAAATCAAAATAGTGAGATTGAACCATCCCCAACCATCATGCAATCGAACCATCCATGCAGTCTCTCCTGCCAAATAGTAGTTATGGCAGGATTAGTTCAGGGAGGAGAAAGTGCTTAGTTTACCTTGTTAATCCAGCAGCAGTTCACAGTTCAACCGAGCGATACCCTTAATAAGTTCAGTCACAGTTCAACCGAGCGATACCCAATATACCATCTGATCGCAACTGGCAAACTGTTAATATCTTAATAACAGTCACATTTCAACCGACCAAACTAAGCCTTTCAGGTGTGAGCTGATCGACACCTATACCACAAATCTTTCGATTACCAAGATTGACACATATACGACATAACATCTGTCTAATGGTTAACAAAAATACACTTAGAACATACGCCATAACATTTCCTTAACATTAAATGTTGCAAACTAATGCTAACACAAAGATAGCATTACTTCTTGCAGACGACAACTTGTTCTAATCAATTGCACTTGTCCGAACTCTTTCCTAACTTTTGAGTTTGTATACCTCAATTTGAGGCCAAATAAGACGAAGACTTCTTTCATTGGTTAAAAGCACAAGCGATTTCACGAAACTATAATTAAAATCTAAAAAAATGTATTGGTTAATGTGTCATGCCAAAATATTTTGCATTAAGTTAAAATGTGCTTATGGATTACTGTGGATTACCGTGTCAAACTAATGCAATGACTAATAATCGATTACTATAGTCCCAGCCAGCCCTGAAGGGGCAGGGACTAATAAATAAAGTGAAAGGGTTGCGGATAAAAAGGAAAGGAACAAGAATGTAAATTGCATATCCCTTTTAGTGGAGACATGTTTGAAAGCGTGCCCTCTGGAGATGCGATTCTCATGAAGGTTAAATGTATACCATTATAAGTAAAAACCCTTATTGCATGCAAGCCATGTGTACACGTGTCGTAGGCGTCATAGCTAAATATTTGCAGATTGTGCCTATCTCAAGTGTCCCATTTGCCACTACGGTAGGCTAAAGCATGATGACCCACGCCATTTCCCCCCCGCACATGACACTATCTCCCGCCTCCACGTTTTCATTTGCATGTAAGTTGTTATATTATTCTGTTTGTTCCTCTTGTAAAGATTGGGTTCAGAGCTAAAATTCTCTTTTCTGAGGTCCTAATGCACATTTCGTATTACAGTTACACGCTCATTTTTGGAAGGATTCACAAGGTTTTCGAAAGTACCAGAAAAGGATCATGCACAGAGGGAGTATGAAGAAACAATTGTCTCGTTGAAATGAATGAGCATTATGAGGTATGAGGAATGTGTCGTGACTCTATTTCTCAGGTGTATACCAAACAGTCTGGCTTGTAAATTTTATGTGGATATGCTGTGTTCCCTGTGATATATGAAACACATACATTAATATGTTTATGAGTGCAGGAACAACCCCGCTTGAACAGGAACATACATATTGCTTCAAAGCCACCTGCAATAGCAAACATACAGATTGTTTCGAAGCCACATGCAGCAGCAAAAAAAGATATTGTTTCAAAGCTACCTTCAGCAGCAAACATACAGATTGTTTCAAAGCCAGCTGCAGCAACAAACAGGCAAATTATTTCAAAGCCACCTGCAGCAGCAAATAGACAGATTGTTCCAAAGCCTCTTGCAGCAACAAATGGTAAATGGATACCTTGAAACTTACAATATTAGTAAGTGCTAGATTAGGTTAGGCCAGATTTCGCTTGGGTGTTGGCTGAAAAGTATTCATGCAAATTGGCAAGTCCTGCAATGGCAGCACCCAACCAGAATGCATTATTAATGAACAACAACAATAGGAGGCCCTTAGTAGACATTGGCAATCTAGTGGGAGCTTTGAACGCCCAATGCAATATCATCAAAAATGGTGCCAGGAAGAATGTGTTTTGATGTTATGAACTTGTTTATTGCTTATATGAGGTCATATATAATAAATCAATCCCTTGTAACAATAGGAGGGCCTTTGGAGACATTTCCAATCTCGTGGAAGATCTGGACTAAATGCATTATTAGCAAAGTTTGGGTTAGAAAGTATGTTGTTTGATGTTATTAAATTATTTCTTCTGTTGGGTTCTTGTTTTGGGGATTTTGCTCTGTTTGGTGCTCTCTGCCATAAACATCCTATCCTAAACTTGTGGACTGCCGACTGTTTCAGGAGGCCTAGAACAAACTTTGGGGGCAATGCTAACAAGGGAGCCAGTTCTAGCACTAAAGTAAGTTTAATAAGAGACAATTAAGCAACCTGAAAGATTGTTTTCTAGTAGTAATGTCAAATAGAGCCCAGGGTTTTCTAAATGACAACCTTCAGGGGAATTGAAATAGCAACCTCTGTGGTGATCGACTTTTTTTTTCTTGCTCTTCGTGCCTAGTATTCTATTTTTGAGAGCATCTAGTTTGTTTCTTTTCTTTCTATTTCAAGGGATCTCATTCAATTATCTCTTTTCTGTGAGCCCAAGCAGGGGATCTCACTCTTTTAATCTTTTCGTTTTGATTCCAGCAATTCCAGGAACAGGGTATTGTTGTCAGGGGAGAACAAAAAGCATGGGGTGGGATAGTCTGGGGAAACAAACAGAGTTGTGCTATTAAAATTAATGCTCAACACGCCACTGCTACTCAGAGGGGTACTACCATTTCAAGCCAGTTGAAAGCAAGGAAACAAACAGTACGAACAATGACTGCAACACTAACAGCTCGAAGCGAGGTCTGTCTTATTGCTTCAAGTTCTATTAATTCACTCATACAATTATTTTGGTTAGCACTTGTTCGTATCTAAATAGTGTACCCATATCCACTCCCAGTTACTAGCGGGTTTTATATACTCAAGATGTCTTTGTGTTTATTTATTATGTAAGTTGGATGAATTAATTAATAAATTTGATAAGGGCATTTCGCTAGATTTAGAAAAGACTCTAGAAAGGAGAAATAAATTGAATTCAAACATTGCATATTTACTGCTCTATTATTCAAACGTAGAAATACAATCCTGTTAAATTATACCATTTTGAAGAGAGGATAATTTAGCATCTGTTATGTACAATACAGAGAGGAAAAATAGAGCTCGATACATCTAGAAAATAGACAAGTAGACGAATTATTTAATGAATTGCTAAAGAGTAAATTGGACTTGCTTACCTTTCAAAGACAAAGAAGACTAGAAACTAATCTCGCATAGTATTGACTAAATAAACGATATTGTCATAAATAATAGAATAGCAGAGGTAAGTCAAGTTTCAGATGCTGCCTCTTTAATTCCACCTGGATAGATGCCATGGGAATAAATGAAAGTAACAAAATAGGATTCTTTACATCTTGTTAGTTGGTTTTCACAGCATTAAGAAGTAACAGAGCATACCGACTTTCTACTCCAGCTTTGCTGCTGTTAAAACACATAAGACACTATCATTATTCAAACTACATGATACATGAAAATTGACTGAAAATAAAGTGCTCTACTAGTTTATTATTGCAAATGGTGTTTTTATTATTGCAAATGGTGTTTTCTCTGAGCACCTTGCATATCGGTTGAAGGCATAGCTACGCCTGCACAAGAAGCTGCAGCAAGAACCTGAATTTTATCCTGCTTCACCATGCCAAGAAGCTAAGCCGGGAATAACTGGGAGGGAATCCGCCTATTGCTTGGACCTGCTGTGTTGGAGCTGGCAGGATCAGGTGCACTTCGCCTTCACTCTTCAGAAGCCAGAGAAGCCAGCGTAATACTAAGAGCAACTGAACATGAACATGCAGACACTGAATCAACATGCAGACACCGAAGCATGCAACATGCAGTAACCGATGGCAACAAGTGGCAACCTTAGCTACTTATAAACTAGTTCTAGTTCAGTTATATACTTTCGCATTCAAAGAAGATAGGCATAAGTTTTCTTAACATTAAATGTTAGCAAATTAATGCTAAGGCAAAGATAGCATTACTTCATGAAGGTGTCAAGTTGGTCTAACTACTTGTACTTCTCCCAACTTTTTCCTAACTTTTGAGCCTGTATACCTCTGTTTGAGGCCAAATAAGAAGGAGATTTTGTTGATTCGTTAAATGCATAAAATATTGTATTGGTTGATGTGTCCTTTTCAAAAACTTTGCTTTAAGCTAAAATTCGTTTATCGGTTACCATGTCAAACTAATGCTAAGGACTAAAATCGATTACTATAGTCGTTCTAGCATTGGCTAAAGATGTCTTTATTTCACTTGTATCTTCTTTACTTGGAAGAAGACATGTTTCCATGTTATCTTGTTTACTGCATAAGTTCATTTGTTCATATGAGTTTTTTGTTTCTTGTTGGAAGCTAGAATGCATTGTTGATTGCTTATGAATGAGAGGTTCGAAGTGCCCATTCAAAGGATCCTCGTCGTGGAATAATCTGTCATAAGTATCTGTTTTAAGACTCGAATTGAAGTGCAAATAAGGTCTCATCTGTGTTTTGGACCAAACCCTAATTGGAATTTTCAGCCAATTTGAGAGCCAATGGATACAAAAAATATCTCCCCATAAACCTCTGGATCCTAGGGGTATATTATCTGAGGCAGATCTGGCCATTTTGTCTAAATAGATTTCCCGGTTGCTAATGTTATGCGTTTCTTTAAGTGACTCTTCATGCAGTTCATGTTCGTAAGACAAAATTGCCTTTCTATCTTGTTTTTCAAGACAATCTCTAAAATACTCTATTGTTCCTTTCCTTAACTCTACTGATGTGTATTGAAAATATAGAAAAAGTTCTAAACTATCGAATAAACAATCTCCAATTAGATATGTGAAATTTTTCACACGAAATAAGTGCTTCTTTTGCAAGAGCAATTGCAACTTGTGCTCCTCAGACATAGTAGACATGTTTCTAAGTGACTGAAATCTCAATGTCTGACTAACATCTTATTGTTGTTTCATTGTAATTTTGTTATAGTCAATGCCTATTTTTTGTCTTTTCAAATCCTTCTGAGCAATGTCCTTAAGCACATGCAAAGATACACTTCTCTTGTGCTTGTTTAAGTGAGAAGATGGTTTTAATTTAGTTTCAACAGATTGATATTTTGTTTCAGGTTGTGCTTTAGTATTGTTCTTTGAGGAATGTGCTGAATGAAAAATTACAACATCTTGTTCATATGAGACATTGGTTTGTTGTTGGAAGGTACAATCAATTGTAGGCTACTTACGAACCAAAGGTTCGAAGTGCCCATTCAAAGGGTCCTCGTCATGGAATAATATGTCACGAGTATTTGCCGTAAGACTTGAATTGAAGTGCAAATAAATCCTCATCTTTGTTTTGGACCAAACTCTAATTGGAATTTTCAGCCAATTTGAGAGCCAATGGATATAGAAAATATCTCCCCATTGACCTCTAGATCCTAAGGGTATATTATTTGAGGCAGATCTAGCCATTTTGTCTAAATAGATTTCACGGTTGCTAATGTTATGCATTTCTTGAAGTGACACTTCATGTAGTTCATGTTCATAAGACAAAATTGCTTCTCTATCTTGTTTTTTGAGACAGCTTCTAAAATACTCTATTGTTCCTCTTCTTAGCTCTACTAATGTGTATCGAAAATCTAGCAAAAGTTCTAAACTATCGAATAAAAAGTCTCCAATTAGATATGAAAAATTGTCCACACGAAATAAGTGATGCTTTTGCAAGACTAATTGCAATTTGCGTTCCTGAGACATAGGATACATGATGATGACTAAATGTTCGATGCAATATTATGTTTAGTCATGCAATGCAATTATAGGTCACAAAGCAAGTTGAACAATGCAAATGCATATAGAACAGAGAATCATTGTGTGTACCTTTGGAACTGCAAATCTCTACTGAACTGCTCAGACTGTTTATGTCGGATAAGATCCAATGCAGGGTTTTGTTATCAGAGTTCAAAATGCCACTGCCAAAGACCAAAAAGAACCTGTTGTACGTTAGGACCAGTGATTGTAATTGTATATCTTTCTACTCAATAGTCAAATACAGCGTAAAATTAATAAGTGAGATGAAGAAATACAACTTAGTTGATGCTTTTGCAAGACTAATTGCAATTTGTGTTCCTCAGACATAGGATACATGATGATGACTAAATGTTCGACGCAATATTATGTTTAGTCATGCAATGCAATTACAGGTCACAAAGCAAGTTGAACAATGCAATTGCATATGGAACAGAGAATCATTGTGTGTACCTTTGGGACTGCAAAGGTCTACTGAACTGCTCAGACTGTTTATGTCGGATAAGATCCAATGCAGAGTTTTGATATCAAAGTTCAAAATGCCACTGCTAAAGTCCAAAAATAACCTGTTGTACGTTAGGACCAGTGATTATAAATGCATATCATTCCACTGACTAGTCAAATACAACTTAAAATTAATAAGTGAGATGAACAAATACAACTTAGTTTTAAAACGAAATGAGAAAGCAAATTTATTGTATGAATATCTAGTTCTTGAATGACTAATCAGAGAAGAAAGCCACTTAGTTCTCAAAGCTTATAGTTCAAAATTTTGCAGTTATAAATTACTGTGGTGATTATTATAGTTTCTATACCTCTTTTCATGTTCAGAATTAATAAAGGTATAGTACAAACAAAGACAACAATAATCAACCTATCCAGTCAGCCTTAAACACTGCACATCCTAGTTTGTTGATAGTTGGGTGTTTCTTTGTGAATCTAATAGTCATTGAAGAGGGCTTTCAGCAGATACTTGTGGAATCCTTGAACCAGAGACAACCTTGGTCTAACAATTATATATTCGATGGATAAAAAAAAATGCAAAACGTTGATTAGAGTGAAAAGAATTACCAACTAGACTAATAGATGGCTGGCCAACGAATCCACCACCAGCAGCTAATCTGAGAGGCATGTGTGGCCAGATAAAGAGAGACTATTGTAAATTCTATTTCTGAGTTTGACCTAGGATAAAGGAAATTGTATTCCTAAGTTTGAGTCACTTGCAAACACTTTTAATAAACCCTAGTACACCTTATTGGATCTATAAGAGAGAGCATAGAGGTACGGATTCATTCATTGAGTCTTGAATCAGCAGCTAGCAGTTTAGGGGAATTTTCATGTAGCACATTCTTTTCATGTTCAAAATTAATAAAGGTAGTGACAGGTTTTGACAGTCCTTTACTGAAATCTGTTTGCTAGGGGCATAAAGACCAGGGCTTTGCAATCCTTTACAACTGCCCAAATCTGCATTAATATGGCATGTGTAAAGGTATTCCTGAAAAGCTTGGTTCCATGCCATTTCTTGAACGCTGAATACCCCCGTTTATTCGGTTCAGCGCAGAAAGAAGTATCCTTGTCCAATGTCATAACCAAAGAAGATGCATTTTTAAATGCGAACATATATAGCTACTGTAATGAATGACTTTAGATCCTTTTTATTAAGGATATAGCTTCAATGCACCCTTTTGGGAGGGACAAAGAAATCTAAATATAGGGAGAGGAATGTCAACTTGTTGACAATTGCATCTATAATTGCGCTGCATTTTGCTTCGCGTTGTTGTCTTCGACTGTGCATAGAGATATGAAGAATGTTTCAAAATGGGCCTTATCATATCAACCAACTAAATCTATATTTGTATTTTGAAATGGCATGTCAATTAGGAGCCAACTTGAAGGAGGAAAGCTGACCTGTAAGAGGTGGCTTTAGTTCATAAAAAATTAATTTGTCTTTCAAAAAAACAATGTTTCGAGGCTGATTTTAAACAAAGGACTTTGGCCAGACCACTTCCTAGGGGCAGAAAGGAACTACTAAAGCCATAAATTTGTGGGGCAAGAGCTGATGAGAAAAACATCCATTTGGGGCATCTAGCTTCAACCTTGAATATCTCTTCAACCAAGAGGACCCACAAGGCATGCCACCTATGAAACAAAATGGCATCACAAGGGTTACCAATCTAGAGGTATCCTTGCATCCAAAGCGAGTTTGAGTGCAAGTTGACTTGAGAGAACTCAAGAAACTTGTGACCAATCTAGAGGTATCCTTGCATCCAAAGTGAGTTTGAGTGCAAGTTGACTTGAGAGAACTCAAGCAAGTGGAACACCTACCTTCTAGGGGTGTATCACTCTTTTATTGGTGAGAAATTGTGACTAATCTTACAGATTTCAAGCTTGGCAGATTTGATTTTCAGCAGCAGATTTTCTCAAATCTACAGCTCATTACATGGTGTATTTGATCCAAAATTCAGATATTTTGTTTCTCTACAGCTAATCTACACTTCCACAGTATCTGTTTTGAAAAGGAAAAGTTTCGATTGGTAATTCATAAGAATTTTGTTTTCAGACAAATAATGAACACAAAGAACAATCAGAATTAACAGAAGAATCTTGCACGTGTGCAGCACTTGTCCAAAAATTAGGCTTTTTGCTTTGCTTTGTTGTCTTCGACTGTGCATAGAGATATGACGAATGTTTCAACATGGGCCTTATCATATCAACCAACTAAATCTATATTTGTATTTTGAAATGGCATGTCAATTAGGAGCCAACCTGAAGGAGGAAAGCTGACCTGTAAGAGATGGCTTTAGTTCATAAAAAATTAATTTTTCTTTCAAAAAAACAATGTTTCGAGGCTGATTTTGAACAAAGGACTTTGGCTAGACCACTTCCTAGGGGCAGAAAGGAATTACTAAAGCCATAAATTTGTGGGGCAAGAGCTGATGAGAAAAACATCCATTTGGGGCATCTAGCTTCAACCTTGAATATCTCTTCAACCAAGAGGACCCACAAGGCATGCCACCTATGAAACAAAATGGTGTCACAAGGGTTACCAATCTAGAGGTATCCTTGCATCCAAAGCGAGTTTGAGTGCAAGTTGACTTGAGAGAACTCAAGCAACTTGTGACCAATCTAGAGGTATCCTTGCATCCAAAGTGAGTTTGAGTGCAAGTTGACTTGAGAGAACTCAAGCAAGTTGAACACCTACCTTCTAGGGGTGTATCGCTCTTGTATTGGTGAGAAATTGTGATTAATCTTACAGATTTCAAGCTTGGCAGGATTGATTTTCAGCAGCAGTGTTTCTCAAATCTACAGCTCATTACATGGTGTATTTGATCCAAAATTCAGATATTTTGTTTCTCTACAGCTAATCTACACTTCCACGGTAAAAGGAAAAGTTTCGATTGGTAATTCATAAGAATTTTGTTTTCAGACAAATAATGAACATAGAGAACAATCAGAATTAACAGAAGAATCCTGCACGGGTATAGCACTTGTCCAAAAATTAGGCATTTTTCTTTGTGTTGTTGTCTTCGACTGTGCATAGAGATATGACGAATGTTTGAACATGGGCCTTATCATATCAACCAACTAAATCTATATTTGTATTTGGAAATGGCATGTCAATTAGGAGCCAACCTGAAGGAGGAAAGCTAACCTGTAAGAGGTGGCTTTAGTTCATAAAAAATTAATTGTCTTTCAAAAAAACAATGTTTCGAGGTTGATTTTGAACAAAGGACTTTGGCCAGACCACCTCCTAGGGGTAGAAAGGAATTACTAAAGCCATAAATTTGTGGGGCAAGAGCTGATGAGAAACACATCCATTTGGGGCATCTAGCTTCAACCTTGAATATCTCCTCAACCAAGAGGACCCACAAGGCATGTCACCTATGAAACAAAATGGTGTCACAAGGGTTACCAATCTAGAGGTATCCTTGCATCCAAAGTGAGTTTGAGTGCAAGTTGACTTGAGAGAACTCAAGCAAGTGGAAAACCTACCTTCTGGGGGTGTATCCCTCTTGTATTGGTGAGAAATTGTGATTAATCTTACAGATTTCAAGCTTGGCAGATTTGATTTTCAGCAGCAGTGTTTCTCAAATTTACAGCCCATTACATGGTGTATTTGATCCAAAATTCAGATATTTTGTTTCTCTACAGCTAATCTACACTTCCACAGTAACTGTTTTGAAAAGGAAAAGTTTCGATTGGTAATTCATGAGAATTTTGTTTTTAGACAAATAATGAACACAGAGAACAATCAGAATTAACAGAAGAATCCTGCGCGGGTGCAACACTTGTCCAAAAATTAGGAATCAGAGGATTGGAACAATATCAACGACTGACTTTCAGACTCATATTGTCCAATTGTAGAATGTGACAAAACCAACAAGTTTGATGTAAATTTAATGACCACATTGCTAGCAGATAGTCAACTAGACTAATAGATGGCCGGCCAACTTTAGATAAGGCATCCACCACTAGCAGCTATCTGAGAGGCATGTGTGGCCAGATAAAGAGAGACTATTGTAAATTCTATTTTTGAGTTTGACCTAGGATAAAGGAAATTGTATTCCTAAGTTTGAGTCACTTGCAAACACTTTTAATAAACCCTAGTACACCTTATTGGATCTATAAGAGAGAGCACAGAGGTACGGATTCATTCATTGAGTCTTGAATATGCATCTAGTAGTTTATGGGCATTTTCATGTAGCACATTCTTTTCATGTTCAGAATTAATAAAGGTAGTGACAGGTTTTGACAATCCTTTACTGGAATATGTTTGCCAGGAGCCTAAAGACTAGGGCTTTGCAATCCTCTACAACTGCCCAAATCTGCATTAATATGGCCTGTGTAAAGGTATTACTAAAAAGCTTGGTTCCATGCCATTTCTTGAACGCTGAATACCCTCGGTTATTCGTTTCAACGTCGAAAGAAGTATCCTTGTCCAATGTCATAACCAAAGAAGATGCATTTTTAAATGCGAAGATATATAGCTACTATAATGAATGACTTTAGATCCTTTTTATTAAGGATATAGCTTCAATTCACCCTTTTGGGAGGGACAAAGAAATCTAAATATAGGGAGAGGAATGTCAACTTGTTGACAATTGCATCTGTAATTGTGCTACATTTTGCTTTGCGTTGTTGTCTTCGACTATGCATAGAGATATGAAGAATGTTTCAACGTGGGCCTTATCATATCAACCAACTAAATCTATATTTGTATTTTGAAATGGCATGTCAATTAGGAGCCAACCTGAAGGAGGAAAGCTGACCTGTAAGAGGTGGCTTTAGTTCATAAAACATTAATTTGTCTTTCAAGAAAACAATGTTTCGAGGCTGATTTTGAACAAAGGACTTTGGCCAGACCACCTCCTAGGGGCAGAAAGGAATTACTGAAGCCATCAATTTGTGGGGCAAGAGCTAATGAGAAACACATCCATTTGGGGCATCTAGCTTCAACCTTGAATATCTCTTCAACCAAGAGGACCCACAAGGCATGTCACCTATGAAACAAAATGGCGTCACAAGGGTTACCAATCTAGAGGTATCCTTGCATCCAAAGTGAATTTGAGTGCAAGTTGACTTGAGAGAACTCAAGCAAGTGGAACACCTACCTTCTGGGGGTGTATCCCTCTTGTATTGGTGACAAATTGTGATTAATCTTACAGGTTTCAAGCTTGGCAGATTTGATTTTCAGCAGCAGTGTTTCTCAAATCTGTGCAGTGTGAACATTTCTAATTCACATTAACAAACTATGCTAATATACAAGTGACAATGGCTAAATAAAAAGAGAGACTTGGCAAATACATAAAAGCTTGCATGTGAACTTTAACCGTTCAGATGAGAGCTAGACTTCTTTAAAAGACAAAAAACTGAATACAACTCACTGTACAAGTACCAATATACAATATTGATAGAAACATCATGATCACAACTAATCTAATGATAACCTTAAAGAGCACTTTGGATCCAATTTCTCAAATTTGACCAAGTTAGCAAATAATTATTATGTAAATTGTGTGTTCACTGTTCCTAGAGATGGTGATGGTAAAAGTTGTTCAAAACATGCAGCTAGGGGGTAAATCTGCCACAATTCTGTCACTGCAATCTGGGTCCAGTTAAAACAAAAACAAATCCTATTTTAGGAACAACCCTATCCAAAATAAACCAAAATACCAAGAATCAGATACAGCTCTAGGATTTCAAGATTCTTGGAAGAATTGGGCGTGGATACAAATGTTGTTCAAAACATGCAGCTGGAGGGTAAATCTGCCACAATTCTGTCATTGGAATCTAGATCCAGTTAAAATGGAAACAAATCCTATTTTAGGAACAATCCTATTCAAAATAAACGAAAATACCAAGAATCAGATACAGATACAGGATTCCATGATTCTCAGAAGAATTGGATGTGGATGCAAATGAAGGGTGCCCTAAGGTGAATCTAGTAACTATGGTACCATATCATCCAACAGGTGAGCATGGATGAATTGGTTCAGGTGTAAGATAGGAACAGTCCTACCCAAAATAAACCAAAATACCATGAATCAGAAACAGATCCACGATTCTCACAAGAATTGGATGTGGATGCGGATGCAGGGTGGCATAAGGTCAATCCAGTAACTATGGTACCATATTATCCAGCAGCTGGACATGAATGAATTGGTTCAGGTATAAAATTTATAGTCAAATGTTCAAAATAATACAGGACCACCTAGGGTAAATTGCTTCTTCGATAGAGTACAACTACACATTAAGCACCTCCTATCCCTAATGTAATCCGGCAACTACAAAAAGTAGTTAACATGATTGGTCATTTGTTGAGTATAATATCATTTTTTATTGTTTTTCGCTGGACTATGATAAATTGTCATTAAATTGATCAATATTTATTTTCAAAATATCAATTGTATTCATGCTTTACATCCAAATTTCTCTCAGGAGTCATCGTCTTATAATACAGGTAATCTATGATGTTGCAATTATGTAGTCTATTCAGTAACTGAAGAGGATGGATTAGGCATTGATACATGAAAAGGATTCGAAATTAAACCCACCAGGCAAAGCTAATAGGTCTACCCAACCCCAAGGAATTCTGTTCTTGTAAGAGGGAGTATAGGCTTATCTTGTTGTTCCTACAATGTATCAAACCAATTAACAGAGAATGCTTGAAAAGTATATAAAGAAATAAACAAATTTTATAATAATTAAAAAAATGAATCAGAAATTGTCCACACGACATAAGTACTTTTGAAACGAAGGACTTTGGCTAGACCACCTCCTAGGGGCAGAAAGGAATTACCAAAGCCATAAATTTGTGGGGCTAGAGCTGATGAGAAACACATCCATTTGGGGCATCTAGCTTCAACCTTGAATATCTGTTCAACCAAGAGGACCCACAAGGCATGCCACCTATGAAAAAAAATGGCATCACAAGGGTTACCAATCTAGAGGTATCCTTGCATCCAAAGTGATTTTGACTGCAAGTTGACTTGAGAGAACTCAAGCAAGTGGAACACCTACCTTCTGGGGGTGTATCCCTCTTGTATTGGTGAGAAATTGTGATTAATATTACAGATTTCAAGCTTGGAAAATTTGATTTTTAGCAGCAGTGTTTCTCAAATCTACAACTCATTACATGGTGTATTTGATCCAAAATTCAGATATTTTGTTTCTCTACAGCTAATCTACACTTCCACTGTATCTGTTTTGAAAAGGAAAAGTTTCGATTGGTAATTCATAAGAATTTTGTTTTCAGACAAATAATGAACACAGAGAACAATCAGAATTAACAGAGGAATCCTGCGCGGGTGCAGCACTTGTCCAAAAATTAGGAATCAGAGGATTGGAACAATATCAACGCCTGACTTTCAGACTCATATTGTCCAATTGTAGAATGAGACAAAACAACCAAGTTTGCTATAAATTTAATGACCACATTGCTAGCAGATAGTATCATCAAATATTGAGGCTATAATGCCAAAATAATGAGTCAATTGTAACACAATTTCATTATATCAGCACTTTATGGGACTTTAAGCAATTTATGGGTGTATAGGGATATATAGGCAAAGAATACTTTGAAACTATTTTGATATCTCGGAACTGTCTGGACATATATTCATTCACATCTAGTGAGTTGTAGAATGTCTTTAATTTTTGTAGACACCTAAATTAATATCTTTTATAATATCCTTTTCTTCCCCCTCATTTTCGGTTTCTTTCCTATTCGTTTAGGTGACTTCAGCTTAAATTTTCGAAGGACTTTATTTCACGAAGTTAAAGAGTGAATCACATTGAAATCTCGCAAGACATGCCATGGAACTCTGTTCATTAAATTTAGTTGACTCGAGAGTTAGTAAAATGTCTAAGTGTCAATTCTCAAGCTAGTGATTCGTTCCAAGGTCTGAGTGAAAAAAAATGGCTAAATAAAAAGAGAGACCTGGCAAATATAGAAAAACTTGCATGTGAACTTTAACCTTTCAGATGAGAGCTAGAATTCTTTAAAAGACATGAAACTGAATAATAAGAGCCACCTTACTGGTAGTAGAAAATTGTGCAGTGTGAAAATTTCTAATTCACATGACCAAACTATGCTAATATACAAGTGACAATGGCTAAATAAAAAGAGAGACATGGCAAATACAGAAAAACTTGCATGTGAACTTTAACCTTCCAGATGAGAGCTAGACTTCCTTAAAAGACAGAAAGTTGAATACAACTCATTGTACAAGTACCAATATACAATATTGATAGAAACATGATGATCACAACTAATCTAATGCTAACCTTAAAGAGCACTTGAGAACCAATTGCTCAAATTTGACCAAGTTAGCAAATAAATTTTGTCACTGCAATCTGGGTCCAGTTAAAACAAAAACAAATCCTATTTTAGGAACAACCCTATCCAAAATAAACCAAAATACCAAGAATCAGATACAGATCCAGGATTTCAAGATCCTCGGAAGAATTGGACGTGGATACAAATGATGTTCAAAACATGCAACTGCAGGGTAAATCTGCCACAATTCTCTCACTGGAATCTGGATCCAGTTTAGGAACAATCCTATTCAAAATAAACGAAAATACCAAGAATCAGATACAGATACAGGATTCCATGATTCTCGGAAGAATTGGATTTGGATGCAAATGAAGGGTGCTCTAAGGTGAATCTAGTAACTATGGTACCATATCATCCAGCAGGTGAGCATGGATGAATTGGTTCAGGTGTAAGATAGGAACAATCCTACACAAAATAAACCAAAATACCATGAATCAAAAAGAGATCCACGATTCTCACAAGAATTGGATGTGGATGCGGATGCAGGGTGGCATAAGGTCAATCCAGTAACTATGGTACCATATTATCTAGCAGGTGGACATGAATGAATTGGTTCAGGTATAAAATTTATAGTCAAATGTTCAGAATAATACAGGACCACCTAAGATAAATTGCTTCTTCGATATAGTACAACTACACATTAAGCACCTCCTATCCCTAATGTACTCCCGCAACTACAGAAAGAGGTTAACATGATTGGTCATTTGTAGAGTATAATATCATTTTTTAATGTTTTTTGCTGGACTATGATAAATTGTCATTAAATTGATCAATATTTTTTTCAAAAAAATCAATCAGAAATTGTCCACACGACATAAGTGATGCTTTCGCAAGGCTAATTGCAATTAAACAATCTCAATAAAATAAAAGACTTTTTAAGTAACTAGTAGTAACAAAGTGATCACTAAAAAAGCATTCATAACCTACAAATACAGAAGCAACCAAAATCCCTTTAAGCAAATGGAAAAAAATGCCATGAAATTGAAAGCATGAGAAAAAATAAAAAATAAGAAGAACATAACTATTAGAATAAAAAACTTGCAAATAAAACAATAATATTGAAACCAAAAAAATGCTTATTTAACAAAATGCAGAGGAAATCAACGTAACAGAAACCTAGACTTTCAATGCTCAAGCCAAAAAATGGAGGAAAAGTATCTTGGATTAGGTGGGCTAGGTGTATATAGCAGGGCTGCTAATGAGGTTGGGCAAACTGTCTTTAGTCAACCTCGATTCAAGCAGCTTAGACTTGCGAACAATGCTTGCCTTTTGGGGTGGGGAGGGGCCAAACAATCTAGGAATAGTATCATCAAACAAACTCGCGTCTTGATCTATAAGGGATGCTAGAAAATGACGACTAAATGTTTGATGCAATGTTATGTTTAGTCATGCAATGCAATTACAAGTCACAAAGCAAGTTTAACAATGCAAATGCATATAGAACAGAGAACCATTGTGTGTACCTTTGAGACTGGAAATGTCCACTGAACTGCTCAGACTGTTTATGTCGGATAAGATCCAATGCAGATTTTTGATATCAAAGTTCAAAATACCAATGCCAAAGACCAAAAAGAACCTGCTGTACATTAGAACCAGTCAATGTAAATGTATATCATTCCACTGACCAGTGAAATAGAGATTAAAATTAATAAGTGAAATGAACAAATAAAACTTAGTTTTAAAATGAAATGAGAAAGAAAATTTATTGTATGAATATCTAGTTCTTGAATGACTAATCAAAGAAGAAAGCCACTTAGTTCTTAAATCTTATATTCACACAGCATACAAAGGCACTAACAGAAGATGATAGATTGAATTAGTGATTGAGTGATTGAACAGGCATGTGCTCTGGTTACTACAAGTGCTACTACCATGACATGCGTATGCGCCTACATACACACGCCATCATTTCACCGCCATAAGCTTGCCAGAGATTAGACAGGAATTGATGAAACAACAATTCGGTGAACAATTTGAAGGATATATACACAGAAATGTGGGCCTCAGAGAACTGCGATTGTCTATGTTTATAGGCTAAATTTGAAATACTGAAATCGAAATAGAACTACCCGGCAAAACAAGCCATTGAAGGGCTTCCTATTTGATTCCTGTAATGCTAATGAAATGCAAAATAGAAAATGCAAAACAGAAAATGCAGTTTTTTGATAAACCCTAGTACAGAGCACTCCTCTTTTCATGTTCAGAATTAATAAAGGTATGTAGGTTTTAACCCCGTAGAGAAATTACCTGCATACGAATTCTAAATCATAGGAAAAATAAAAATGCGAGAGCATAACACATAAAACACATATACACAGAAATTTCCCACTGGATCTCAAACCGAGACTACCTGCTTGATTTTTCATTATTTTCCTTTCAACGATACAATACATATTTATACATGCCAAAGCATCCAATACCATGGACCAAAAAACCATTGATCCAATACCATGGACCGAAAAATCATCGCATCCAAAAATCATGTGTGAAAATCATGCACAAAACCAAAGGTGGGTCCGCCCAACCTAACATAGGGTCCAAAACCAAAATTTTCCAAGGCGCTGCCCTGTAGTCCATAAAGTGGGGTTATGGGTACCCCTCAAACCCCCTGTTAACTATGTGGAAAGAATATAAAACAACCCAACAATCTCCCACTTGTTGTTTTCTTTCCACAGGGGGCCACAGTAGAGCTTAGTCATTTTTCCAGCCCTGAAACACCCATTGTTTCTCTACACCAAGAGAACTTCTCAGAGCTAACAGATTTTGTCAATGCATCTGCAGTATTCTTCAAAGTGTCCACCTTTACTAGCAACACCTTTTTTGTCTTCTATCATATCCCTCACAAAGTGATACTGAACATCAATGTGCTTTGTCTTTGAATGATAAGCAGGGTTCTTTGCCAAGAAAATTGCACTTTGTCTGTCACAGTCTATCCTTATAGCTCC
>APFE030143956.1:11743-23747 GCA_000404065.3 Pinus taeda | reverse complement strand
AGGAAAAATAAAAATGCGAGAGCATAACACATAAAACACATACACAGAGATTTCCCACTGGATCTCAAAACTGAGACTACCAGCTTGATTTTTCATTATTTTCCTTTCAATGTTACAATAGATATTTATACATGCCGAAGCATCCAATACCATGGACCAAAAAACCATTGATCGAATACCATGGACCGAAAAACCATCACGTCCAAAAAACATTTGCGAAAATCATGCACAAAACCATAGGTGGGTCTGCCGAACCTAACATAGGGTCCAAAACCAAAAATTTTCGGAATGCTACCCCGGAACCCATAAAGTGGGGTTACGGGTACCCCTCAAACCCCCTGTTAACTATGTGGAAAGAATATAACACAACCCAACAATGTATAGTACAAACAAAGACAATAATAATCAACCTATCTAGTCAGACCTAAACTGCGCATGTCAAATTTTTGGAATGTGCTAAGTCAATTAGCAGAAAACGTTAGCCAGCGATGGGCATTTCTGCCAAATGTTTGATGATAGGAATGCCTTGACGATATAGTCACCCTTTGTAAAAAACCTAAACCTTGCAGCCGCTAAAATATATCAAAACAATGCAGTAACATAAACAGTACCTGAGAGCTGAAGCAAAAACAAAAGCGGAAGCGAGTTAACCACAAAATCAGTTTTAACTTTATTATATAACAAGAAAAGTTACTATATAACAAAAAAGTAACTTACACGTAGCGGACACTGCATGCACAATCTAGAACGGAATGAATAACACGTACATATCACCTGACTTAACCTCCATCAAATCAGCCTCGCATAACACCCATCAAATCAGCCTTGCACTAGCTTACCTTAAGGTGATGGCCCAACATATGTCATAGCTCACTGAACAGATGTCACCGACATGCCACCTTAGCTGCTGGCATAAACTCGATGCCCTCCTGTTTAACCCTCTCCATGACATTCTCCATGCAAATGCGCCTGCTACTTCTCCCTGCAATTTATCTGTTGTCACCATGAAACCAAGTTGGGTGGCTATGGTGTAGCGAACACTTTGTAAGTGCCTCATTCGGAATCAATCCTCCTATATTCTAATAAAAATATAGTGCAGGGGCAGCATTGGGGCACAACTATACTTGAACCAATTCATTCATGTCCACCTGCTAGATAATATGGTACCATAGTTACTGGATTGACCTTATGCCACCCTGCATGCACATCCACATCCAATTCTTGTGAGAATTGTGGATCTGTTTCTGATTCATGGTATTTTGGTTTATTTTGGATAGGACTGTTCCTATCTTACACCTAAACCAATTCGTCCATTCTCACCTGCTGGATGATATGGTACCATAGTTACTAGATTCACCTTAGGGCACACTTCATTTGCATCCACATCCAATTCTTCCGAGAATCATGGAATCCTGTATCTGTATCTGATTCTTGGTATTTTCATTTATTTTGAATAGGATTGTTCCTAAAATACCTTAATTTCAAGCCCTCGTTCGACCGACCCGGGATTCAACTGCCCACGCGTGCAGGAATCTTAGGAAGGAGGTCTGGAGCATCTAGAGGTTGGGGTTTGCTATCCCGGTGTTCTCGAGGCTTTTGAGAATCTAGGAAAGCCCGTAGAGCGGCAATCCCATGACCACTTTATTGGGGGGAACACCGGAGTGGAGCCACGATCCAATTCGGAAGCTGGTGCTGATGTTGGATGACGGATCATAGAGCGCCGCATGAGCTCCGATGGTGGACATGTCCCAGGATCCGTGATAGTTGAAGCACATGGCATTCACCCAGTCTAAATTTCAGGCAATGGAGGTCGCCGGATACTCCCTCTTGTCGGCGGATAGGAAGAAATTCTGTGCAAAATACACGGTTGTCGTGAGTAGGAGCCGAGGGCGATTTGAAGCCCTGGCTTCCAAGTCAATAGCATGCCTCCATTCAGCGAAGAGTGTGCCTAAGATTTTCATTTCCGTCGCGTTTTCCGGAAACTCCCAGTTGAGGTCGAGGCCGTGAAAACCGTATTTTCTAGCCACGGCGATGGCTGAATTTATGAACACGTTGCGATGGGACGCGTTGCTGGCCATCAAAGCGAAGACTGTGGCATTCGATCCTCCGCCGCCGATAGAAATGAGTGTCTTGATATGGGGGTTTTCACCCTGTTGATCTGGGTCCAGGTCCATTGGCTTCAGATCCAGTCTAAGTTTAAGCCCTAGCTTTCCTCTCTTCTAATTGCGGCGATCTGGTTCGATAGATGTGGGCAGGATGATTTGAACTAAACGAATAGATGCTTTGATTACTGTATACCGCTTCCCGAAAGCAGTGCCCTTACCATCTCAGGTTGTAGGGGCGGTCAGGATCGATAGCTCACAGAGGATCAGGAGGAAGCAGCATGCCGTCCCTCCCATTGAAATGAAATCAAAATAGTGAGATTGAACCATCCCCAATCATCACGCAATCGAACCATCCATGCAATCTCTCCCGCCAAATAATAGTTATGACAGGATTAGTTCAGGCAGGAGAGAGAGCTTAGTTTACCTTGTTAATCCAGCAACAGTTCACAGTTCAACAGAGCGATACTCTTATTAAGTTCAGTCACAGTTCAACCGAGAGATACCCAATATATCATCCGATTGCAACTGGGAAACTGTTAATAACTTAATAACAGTCATAGTTCAACCGACCAAACTAAGCCCTTCAGGTGTGAGCTGATTGACACCTATACCACAGATCTGTCGATTACCAATATTGACACATATACGGCATAACATGTGTCTAATGGTTAACAAAAATGCACTTAGAACATATACCATAACATTTCCTTAACATTAAATGTGGCAAACTAATGCTAACGCAAAGATACCATTACTTCATGCAGGCGACATCTTGTTTTAATCAGTTGCACTTGTCCGAACTCTTTCCTAACTTTTGAGTTTGTATACCTCGATTTGATGCCAAATAAGATGAAGACTTCTTTCATTGGTTAAAAGCACAAGTGATTTCATGAAACTGTAATTAAAATTTAAAAAAATGTATTGGTTAATGTGTCATGCCAAAATACTTTGCATTAAGTTAAAATGTGCTTATGGATTGCCATGGATTACCGTGTCAAACTAATGCAGCGACTAATAATCGATTACTATAGTCCCTGCGAGCCCTGAAGGGGCAGGGACTAATAAATAGAGTGAAAGGGTTGCAGATAAAAAACAAAGGAACAAGAATGTAAATTCCATATCCCTTTTAGACTGAAGATATTTCCATTGTGAACTAGAGGCTTAGTTTGTAGAACACAAAATCTAAGGATTAAAGTTGGAAGGAAAGAGAATTACGCTGAATATTGTGATAATAAAATAATTACAAATATGAGAAAAGGAAAAGTGAATTACCAGGAAATACTAAATGAATATGAAAAAATAAAAGCTAAATATGATCATAATCTATGATTTCAACCAATAAACATTCCTAAAAATAGTTTACAGGTATATGTTGAAGATATATATTTAGTAGTGAAACTGGTAACAAATTGTTTCCTTCAAAACCTATGAATCTATTTGCAAAATAGAATTATGAAGCATGAAAATGGATTATATATAATAATAAGCTTAAAAGAGGAGGAAAGGTAGAGCTCTACAAACAATTAGTGAATGCCCTCGAAGTTTATTTCCCATTTCGATTTACAAAACTGCTCAGGATTTTACAAATATAATATCTATTACAACCATAAATTATTCCTTCTCATTGAAGCCTTAAACTACAATACATATGCTTCTCCAATTCTAATTGGTTTCCTTCAATTCTGGAACTACTCTAAATATTTTACTAAAAATAATCCTCAAGATACACTTCCAATGACTTTGTGCTACCTTCTTTCTCACTTGTCCTTTTCACCTATTGTCGTTGATCTTGTGATTTTATTTTGTTCAAGATGTGGCTCTTTACCTTCCATTCTTGGAAATTGGAAGCCACTATTTTTTTGCGTAGGTAGTGTTAACGGTATGAATTTTTTACACTTCACTGACAGACTCTTGAGTCAAATGGGGATATTAGATAATGGGACTAGGCCCAGTTCAACACCCTTGGTTATATGTTTTTTATTTTATTATTATTATTATTATTTTAATATAAATTATTTCAATTATTTACAATAATAAAAATATAAACAATAAAGTATAGATTTCAGAGAGAAAAAGATGCGGTAATTATAATTTTTTACAACAAAGAAATACAACCTACCCAATATGAAGAGTATATAGTAGAAAATAAATAAACACGAGCATAAAAAATACTGAAATAAAGGCAATGTTATGGATACCATTAAGGTATTCCTCATTAGCCACAAATCTACGCAAGCATTTAATAGTTTGATATATAAAACTCATAAATATTACAATAGATTTCAGCATAACTTTTTTCATGACATATAAATGAAATTCTTGAATGATATGCATAATTAATATGGCTAGACATGAGTGATTTTTATTGATACGCGAGAGTAAAACTTGTTGTTCGACTAGTTCTCATGAAAAATTTTGGCCATAATTTAATTCAAAAGTATTTATAATGACAGTGACTCATACATACAAAACACTAAAGGGACAAAAATAGGACATACATACAAAACACTAAAGGGACAAAAAATAAGACAAAGGATTCTCCCAAAAAAAAATTAGCTATTAAAATTATCAGCAAATGCCAGACGTCATATATGCAAGACTAAATGCATGAAATGTGAGACAACATCACAAGATCATAGAAATAACGGATGAAACTTCTCTCGTTCTTTTCACTCCTTTGATAAAGTTTGTTTCCATGAAATTGATCAATCTCTTTTACTCACAAAAATTATAAATCATTGGAAAATAATAACAACTTTCAAATCTGGTGCATACCTTTTCTTAAAAAATTTCCATCCCTTCCCCATAGTATACTTCCCTGTTTGTATTATCCTGAAACAGTTAGAAAAACTAACTAGTTTGGATATGGTCTTTCCTCTAGAGTCATTTACTTAAGTCACTTTTATTATTATTCGGGATGAAGAGTTATAGGGAATTTTTTTTAATTAATTAACCTCTGAAATGAGTTTTGGTAGGTTCCCCTCAAACTCTCATAAACCAAAATACCTTTATAACTCGTACATGAAAATTTTTAATATAATAACATCAAATAATTGTCTATATAAAATAAATTGCATAATCTAAGATATGTTTCTTGCACCTCCCACCCTAAAATATGCATATAAAAACTATCTACCACTAATCAACGAGACATCTTATGCCTGCTTAAATAAACATGCATATGTATAACATAGAAAATAATCCCATAAACATGCAAGCCGCCCCCCGCCGCCCCGACGCGCCGCCTGCCCGCCCGCCCGCCACTCGTATCTATTATTTGAAGTAAGCCTCGTCGTGTAAGTGCTTAAATCAACTACGTACATTATGTCACTAAATCATATCTTTGTAAATGCTAGGGTACATGATAGAAAATACACAAAACAAATATGATAATATGATAAACGGGAAAGGGGATTGCTCTGGCATGTAAATAAAATTACTCCCTGAGAAAATGCTATGGCACGTCATGAAAGAGACTCCGTGATAATAAAGCAATTATCCATACGATAAGCTGATACACTCCAACTCTATCCATAATGGTTAAAAAACAAGACGGGCTGCATGGCAGCAAGTCCCTGGGAAAAGCAGCACCCTACGTAGTTTCTGTGAATTCAACAAGTTCTTCCGTTGGTTCAGCATAAGTATGACCAGCAGATAGCAGCATCCTACGCAGCTTTCGTCAATTCAGCAAGTTCTTCTATTGGTTCAGCATAAGTACCACCAACAACACTTGAAACAGGGGCTTACTTGATTGAGATGCAGTAGATCCAGCCACAGATCTATTGTTCTAGTTGTTGATTCGGTTGTTTAAACAATTTAGTAAGTGGATTAAGCTTTTGAATCTGTTCATTATGCTGAGGGTCAATGAAGTCTGATCTGGGTAGCAAGGCCTATTGGGGCACCTCTGGCTAAGCAGGAAGGTGTAATCTGAGAATTGAAGGGCATTGTTAGGGTGTTTGCTGAGGCAGGCGCTTTGCTGATTGCCTCCTTCGTACTAGTCAACCTTTGTGTAACTTTTGCCTATACACAATTTGGATTATCAGCATACATGTAAATAATTTTTGTGTACATTTGCTAAATGCAGAGCAAGAAAACAAATTTGCATCATTAACGATTAAAATAGATGAAGCCAATTACTTACTCTGTATGGTGAACTTGTTGAGGCAACTATTCACAAATTTCAGTGTAAAAAAGGACAAAAATACACCAATGGCATGATTCAGAGCAAGGAAACACTATTTTTATTATTTTAATTAGCAACCAAAAAATGACTTGCATTCAACCTTAAGAAACCTAGATACTGATCACAGCATTTGCCACCACTCCATTGCAAAATTGTCATCCTCCTGTTTCCATTATGGTATCCCAAATAGACATTAGACTTTGGGACAAAGTTGAAGCCTAGACGACACAAGTCATTCAAGCCCACCCCTTGTAAAGGCAGAGTGACTGGACAAAGACACAATGCAAATGAAAGCCCCAACTAACAAATGAGCCTTGGAACTTCTAGAACAAAAGATTGATTTGTCAATCCCAATAAATTCTCATGATCTTAGACATACAGGATAGTGTCATAATGCAGTAGATAAGTGGTACAAGTAGATAATTTTGTGTTCACGGGAAACCAAAGTCTGATATTTGAAAACCTTTATACTAAGCCATTTAGCAGTGTCATTGGACATAAAGCTACCACACAGAGTCACCCCCAAGCAAAGTTCCTTACCAAAAGAAAATCAACAAGCATATGCCCTCAGCATCAGTACTCGTTGTACGGGGTAGTGGCCCTTCAACTTCTACCTTGACCCTTGCTTCCGCTGTTCTTGTCCCTGCTGATGGGTAAACAACAGGTTCTAGTCCTCACTTTTCCCCTCGTTATTCAATGAGTGCTTCAACAGTCTCTGGATTTGTATGTTCAACTGTGAGGTAAACTGTTGGCTTTGGACCTGCCACTGCTTCTCTCGCCTCCAGTGAAGAAAGCCCACCTAATCAATAGGTGGAAAGTTCGGTGCGCACCTGGTTATTGAATAGTGACTGAAATGGAGAAAATGCGTAAAACAATGCAAAAATAGGCCTGAGATTCAGAATTTTGACAATCTCTCCTAAAAAATGTGAGATGTAACTCAAATATACTCCATAATCATTGTGCAAAACCATACCCAGAAGAAGGAAAATAATTGAACCCAAAAGCCACTTATTTCTATTCCCTGGCAAGGATGCTGTAGAGGGAGAAGCAGTAGATGGATAGTCTAATAGCCAAGTACCTGTTGTAGATTCGTATGCTCCTCTGGAAAATCTAATAGCCGAGTACTTGCCGTAGATTCCTATGGTCCTCGTTCGAGATGTTATTGTTAGTGGTTGTTTCTTGGTTTCTTTTTACTTTGTGCTTCTACTTTTACGATGTCCATAATCAGAAGAGTCATGAGAACAAGTGCTAAGAGAAGCAATGCTGCCAGTTGAGTAAGTTGGCATATGCTAATGGATTCCATGTTATGTGAAGCAGAGAGATGCATGTCAATATGTAGGTGCAGAAGGTAGTTTTGTTTTGTAGGCAAGAAATTAGGCATTGCTTTTGCCAATTTATAAAAGAGTTCAACGTGTTTGCAAGCTGGTTTTAAGTGTGAATGGCACTGAGTTTTTGAGAATATTTTACTGGAAGCAAGAGGTAATCATTTGAAAATATTGAAAGACAATGGTTAATGGACGTTTGTATAGGCTTGTTCAACCTCGTGGAACGAGCGTTTTTGGAACCTATGTGCTAAAAGAGATGCAACAGAAAAGTGTTGTACAACCAAATAGGGAAAGCTGTGCAAGATCGCAACACTTGAATGCAGGATAAATTTCTGACAGGTGCAGAAATAAGTACATATATGGACTGATTTGAAATGGAGTTGAAATACTTCAAGATCAGATTGGAGAGGATACAATCCAATATGAAGAGCATTTATTGGAGGAAACCGGTGTTTAATGATCTTCATAAAACAAAAAGCTTACCATTTCAATGTTGCAAGATGGAAGGTGCGGAATTTGATATGCAATCGGTGCAGTTAAGTGAGCAATCGGTGCAATTAAGTGATCTATCTGACATTGGAGGCAGATGGCATATGAAATGATGTATGTTACGGCAAAAGTAAATCAGAAATTAAGTGATATATCTGACATCAAAGGAAAATCTCAAATAAAATCTTGGTTTTAGATTGCAAGTGAGGTTTTGGCAGTTGAGTGTGACAGGCTCGTACTTCTCATTGCATAGAATAAAGGATATGCTAGTCAACGATATGGTAATCTATAAAGGGAAAGAGTGGAAGTAATGAGGAGAAGATACCTACCCATAACTCCACTGTGCATAAGCATAGGGTTCTATAGATGGAAAGCATTACATAAAATGTCTAAGTTGTGGTTATATGTGTTTAATATACTACAAGGATTACTCCATATCCTTTGATTTATTTTATAGTGTTTCCACAAATCTTTGTGAACTCTTTGGGCAATGCCCAAGCTTACCTAAACATATACTAGATAACCAAGTATGGTAGCATGAACCTAATCAAAATGATGTCGCATTTTAAAAAAGGACTGTGGGCAATAGATTATATTACACTCACTTTCTGGTGAGTCCAATCCATTCTAATAAGTATGGCAATAACTAATAGGAAATTAAAGTTTAAAGGGAAAACTTGGTTGGGCACTATCTGAATTTTAGTAGTTATAAACCACAAACAATTGGCTAGACAGGACAAGCAATCAGTCTATGAAAGACATGTTTATATTATAGAAAAAATATGGTAGCCCAGTTCTAAGTGCAAGAAAATATGACATTTGTAAGGTTATCATGCCTTATGGGGCAATTTACGGCCTTTGTTCATTTCATTCCTCTCAATATTGATCTGGATAGAACATAGGAATAATTGGGGGAAGCATATAAGCAATAGATTATATTACACTGGGTCATTGGCTGAAAGCTTCAATCCTGCAGTGGGGCATTGGCTGAAGCTTCAATCCTGTAGTGGGTCATTGTCTGAAGCTCACAAGATCATCATGACTCTGTTGTGCTGTCTTCGGCAACCACATAGTATGAAAAACAACACTTTGACTCCAAGACATAGAGCACATAGACTAATATGATTACCAAAAATTGGTAAACCCGGGAAAAGAAGATGGTAGGAACTCGAAAGGGTTAAAAATTAGCTCAATTAAAAAGAAGCTTCACAAATAAGCAACCATTCTTGTTTCAAGTTATCTTACACAGTCTAGAAGAGACTAACAAAAAGTTGAAGCACGTGAATGTAGAAGGTGGACTACACATGGAAAATGCAACACAGAAAGCAAATCAACTTAAGTATTATGTTTACAATGTCAAAGCTATTTCAATTCAATACAAATCCCTCAATCCTATCATACGAATTTCTATTATTGTGGACTCTTTAATCAACAATTACAGTTATCTGTTCAGAGTCTTTGCCAGAGTCAATAAATGTAGAGCAGCGTCTAGAAAAAGAGAATGCTAATATTAGTCATTTCCCTGCATTCTTCCAACAACAGACAATAATTGCAAAGAATGTTGCCACCGTTGTCATACTTGGCAAGGGAATTGTCGTAGAGAGATTAAGGAACTGAAATTGAAAAATATCTATTTAGAATACTTTGATGAATTTTGGACAGGTCTTGGATATTCGTCACACGGAGGCCGTGTTCTTTGCTCTGTCAATTGAAGACCTTAACAGACTCATAGAAGACACCAAAGTTTTACTTATGAAGACAAACCACACCATTACTTGGTTTTTGTAATCATCAACACTAGGGACAGGACAAGTAATCAGTCTATGAAAGACATGTTTAGATTCTAGAAAAAATATGGTAGCCCAATTCTAAGTGCAAGAAAAGATGACATTTGTAAGGTTATCATGCCTTATGGGGCAATTTACAACCTTTGTTCATTTCATTCCTCTCAATATTGATCTGGATAGGACATAGGAATAATTGGGGGAAACATATAAGCAATAGATTATATTACACTGGGTCATTGGTTGAAAGCTTCAATCCTGCAGTGGGTCATTGGTTGAAGCTTCAAGCCTGCAGTGGGTCATTGGCTGAAGCTCGCAAGATCATCATGACTCCGTTGTGTTGTCTTGGGCAACCACATAGTATGAAAAACAACACTTTGACTCCAAGACATAGAGCACATAGACTAATATGATTACCAAAAATTGGTAAACCCAGGAAAAGAAGATGGTAGGAACTCAAAAGGGTTAAAAATTAGCTCAATTAAAAAGAAGCTTCACAAATAAGAAGTCATTCTTGTTTCAAGTTATCTTACATAGTCTAGAAGAGACTAACAAAAATTTAAAGCACGTGAATGTAGAAGGTGGACTACACATGGAAAATGCAACACAGAAAGCAAATCAACTTAAGTATTTTGTTTACAATGTCAAATCTATTTCACTTCAATACAAATCCCTCAATCCTATTATACAAATTTCTATTATTGTGGACTCTTTAATCAACAATTATAGTTATCTGTTCAGAGTCTTTCGCAGAGTCAATAAATGTAGAGCAGCGTCTAGAAGAAGAGAATGCTGATATCAGTCATTTCCCTACATTCTTCCAACAACAGACAATAATTGTAAAGAATGTTGCCACCGTTGTCATACTAGGTTATCATGCCTTATGGGGGGCAATTTACAGCCTTTGTTCATTTCATTCCTCTCAATATTGATCTGGATAGAACATAGGAATAATTGGGGGAAGCATATAAGCAATAGATTATATTACATTAGGTCATTGGTTGAAAGCTTCAATCTTGAAGTGGGTCATTGGTTGAAGCTTCAATCCTATAGTGGGTCATTGGCTGAAGCTCTCAAGATCATCATGATTCTGTTGTGCTGTCTTGGGCAAACACACAGTATGAAAAACAACACTTTGAATCCAAGAAATAGAGCACATAGACTAATATGATAACCAAAAATTGGTAAACCCAGGAAAATAAGATGGTAGGAACTCGAAAGGGTTAAAAATTAGCTCAATTAAAAAGAATCTTCACAAATAAGCAGCCATTCTTGTCTCAAGTTATCTTACGCAGTCTAGAAGAGACTAACAAAAATTTAAAGCACGTGAATGTAGAAGGTGGACTACACATGGAAAATGCAACACAGAAAGAAAATCAACTTAAGTATTCTGTTTACAATGTCAAAGCTATTTCACTTCAATACAAATCCCTCAATCCTATCATACAAATTTATATTATTGTGGACTCTTTAATCAACAATTACAGTTATCTGTTCAGAGTCTTTGCCAGAGTTAATAAATGTAGAGCAACGTCTAGAAGAAGAGAATGCTGATATTAGTCATTTCCCTACATTCTTCCAACAACAGACAATAATTGCAAAGAATGTTTCCACCGTTGTCATACTTGGCAAGGGAATTGCCGTACAAAGATTAAGGAACTGAAATTGAAAAATATCTATTTAGAATACTTTGATGAGTTTTCGATAGGTCTTGGATATTCGTCACACGAAGGCCGTGTTCTTAGCTCGGTAAATTGAAGACCTTAACAGACTTATAGAAGACACCGAACTTTTACTTATGAAGACCAACCACACCATTACTTGGTTCTTGTAATCATCAACACTAGGGAACTCTTCAAAAAGCTTCAATGAGAGCATCAACACTAGGGAACACTTCAAAAAAACCATGCACGTTTGTGCCAAAACTGTTTATGATACTTGTTTACCAAATGTTGCTTAAGTGCCGACACCCCCAACATATTGTAGACACAACATATATAGTCATACCTTGGAAAATCTGAATCCGACACCAGCTCATCAGGTTGAACTTCTTACTCATATTCAATCCTCATGTCGACACAGTAGAGTGCCTAACACTCTCTTTTGCTTCTTCGAGTG
>APFE030143956.1:0-11303 GCA_000404065.3 Pinus taeda | reverse complement strand
TAGAAGCACGGAAAACAATTAGGTGCAGACGTTACATAAACGAAACACATTTCCCCCACATCAACTGCTGCTCAAGGCAGGGACTTGTGTCCATGCTCCTAGATCATTGTACTGTCCTTTATAAATCTTTCCAGCTCGAGGCAGGGACTTGCTGCCATGCAGCGCCCCTTGTTTTGTATAACAAATTGTATAATTCAAATCAGATTAAATTTGAGATATCAAATGAGCTTAAATTTGTAGAATTTGTTTGAAAACAATTGACACGGTCAATACAACAATACACCATGCACATGTATGCTTTCAGATATAAAATTTTGTTGACTTTTTAAAAAATTCAAATTCCAACAGAAACAATATAGAAGATTATCTACTAGAAATCGTCTTTATTGTCAGAAATGTGGTCATATTGATAACCTTCATGTGCAACATAAACATTGCACCATTATTCAAACTCAAGAGGAACATCATTCTATCAATCAAAATAATCAAGCAAAGAAAAAGAGTCTCACATGAAGATGGTCCATAAAATGTTGAAATACATAACAAGAGAGCCAAGAATTGAATGTCATTGTGCAGTGGCTAGCAATACTCACGAAGAGAACATGAGGTAAAATTAGCTAGACAGAGGATTTGAAAAGGGGCACCCATATGATGGGAGCATAATGAATAGGATGAGCCGTTTTGCATGACAAGAGAGTCAAAAATTGAATGTCATTGTGCAGTGGCTAGCAATACTCACGAAGAGAACATGAGGTAAAATTAGCTAGACAGAGGATTTGAAAAGGGGCACCCATATGATGGGAACATAATGAACAGGATGAGCCGTTTCGCATGACAACTTGAGAACCTCAAACAAATCAACTAGATGTTCAACATGAGGAAGCCACTGAAAATGATGGAGAATCTTAGCCACCCACAAGTTAGTAGTGGCCCATCAAAGTTCAGGAATAGATTCAATGTCATGAGAATAAACCATGCACAAGTATGCTTTTAGATATAAAATTTTGTTGACTGTTTAAAAAATTCAAATTCCAACAGAAACAATACAAAATATTATCTACTAGAAATCGTCTTTATTGTCAGAAATGTGGTCATATTGATAACCTTCATGTGCAACATAAACATTGCACCATTATTCAAACTCAAGAGGAACATCATTCTATCAATCAAAATAATCAAGCAAAGAAAAAGAGTATCACATGAAGATGGTCCAGAAAATGTTGAAATAAACAACAAGAGAGCCAAAAATTGAATGTCATTATGCAGTGGCTAGCAATACTCATGAAGAGAACATGAGGTAAAATTAGCTAGACAGAGGATTTGAAAAGGGGCACCTGTATGATGGGAGCATAATGAACAAGATGAGTCGTTTCGCATGACAAGAGAGTCAAAAATTGAATGTCATTGTGCAGTGGCTAGCAATACTCACGAAGAGAACATGAGGTAAAATTAGCTAGACAGAGGATTTGAAAAGGGGCACCTGTATGATGGGAACATAATGAACAGGATGAGCCGTTTCGCATGACAACTTGAGAACCTCAAACAAGTCAAATATATGTTCAACATGAGGAAGCCACTGAAAATGATGGAGAATTTTAGCCACCCACAAGTTAGTAGTGGCCCATCAAAGTTCAAGAATAGATTCAATGTCATGAGAAGTTTAGTATACATGACTAAAACAGTTACACATAAATTTCATAAACATGAATATGTCATTGCAGCGTTGATATGACATTAAAGTATTGAATATACACAGTTCATTACCTCAAGGTGCTGGTATACTACACAAGTTGCACACTAATAGTAACACATTTTTACGACATGTTTACAAGAGAGACTAATTATTACAAGAACAAGAGCATTAGTTGTAACCATTAAATGTGCATCTGAAAGTCACTCTATACATCAACTGGGTTTATGAAGCCATCTAGAAACGCTACAGAGGGTAAAATAAGTCAATCTGTACGCACAATGACATCCGAACTATCGACCAGGAAACTGCTGTGTACGTCGAAATCTCGTAAGTTGTACATAACATCAGCAATGTCTTCTAGATATTTTTCATATGTCAGACCTGTTAAAGATGGACAAAGTTCTAAAAGAAAACTGCCTTTTAGAATGCACTTGTACTGAACATTAGCCTTTGTTTGGATGATGCAATGCAATTCTAAGCAGCGTTGATACGTGGTTAACTCTTGACATGTGGAACAGTTAAGTTGATCCATGAAAACTGTTCCAAATGTGTCTGCTGGAAGAGAGCAATTATTGCATATTGTAACAAAAGGTTCTTCATGTATGTTTGTTATTGTCAACATTCCTTTAACCTGGTTCATGTTGCAGTACAATTTTAGCGTTAGATATTGTAATAAAAAATACTAGGAGGACGATAAATGAAGGAGCATAATTTAGGAGAATAGCAAATAATTTAGGAAAACAACAAATAAAGAATTAGAAATTATATTTTGTGGACTACGAAACAACCTTTGCTATCGACATAGTTAGTTTGTTCAGGTCTGCAAGTACTCTGTTCTAATTGATGGCCATTATGAAGGTTGATTTGCATGTGCGTAGTGATCTGTATTCTTTTCCTCTGACAAGATTCGGAAACAACACCATTGGTGCTTCTTGTTTCAAAATTTGTTTTTGTATTGATTTGAAAATTGGTTGAAATGTAGTGAAAAGATAAACCTGAATTGCAAAATGTACTAGTGTTAACACTAATGTAATTGCTTCTAAGTAAATGTAAAAAAGAATAAATGGTTGAATTTGTATATACCGTAGCTTTGTCTTTTTGAGATTGGCCATCCTTGATATTTAGGACATATTGACCACCTATTTCTTTTACGGATGTTACAAGACCAGCTACTGTGCCGATTGCGAATGCAGTTGTTGTGTGTGTGAGTTGGCTAATAGTGGTTGTCGGTACAAATGTGTATTGCGTACAAATGGTTGGGATAGTTTCTATGATGCTTTTATCATGTAAAACTAATATGCAGGTACAGTCTCCATGGTCATAAACTGTTCTGGGAGAGACCTTAAAATCTCTTATACAAATTCCCGGGCCACTACAAGTTTGTCCTCAACAATAGCAATGAGATTATGTGGCACATTCAGTGTAATTGCCATATTCGCTTTTCTATCCACTAGGTCAGCACGTAACAATTGAATTTCGTGGATTTGATCAACTATTGTTTTATAAATTACAAGAACGTCACTGTGAAAGATTGTTCCCAGTTTCAGGCTTTTCAATTCCTGTATTGTGATTGGAGTGCATAGTTGATGGTTAGCACTTATTTCAAATTTCTTTTCATGTTTCTGCCTGTAGAACAATATTAAAAGAGTCCGAATTAACATAATGTTTGTATTATAAAACTTGTAAGAATAGATGTAAAGGTTATTTAGTTACTTTTTATCAGTTTCCGAGACACTGCAAGTCTCTGAGAGAGTGCAAGCCTCTAGAGCAGTCTCTGGAGCAGTAATTTCTTCGTGTTGTCTTTTCATATTAGTTACCTATACAACACATGAGTACAAGCTATTAGGTTTATAAGCAAAATGTTTTCTATGTAATACTACATTTGTGCATAATGTTATTCTCTGTGTTGTTACCTTGATTAGTTTGCGCAAAGTGTTGCAAGGAAGCTACAAGACATAGACTTTTAGTATGTCCATTGGAGATTGATATTCCTTGGATAAGCATAGAATTTGTTCGAATATGAAGTTTAGCAAATTGTAGAGAAACTTGTATACCAATGCTACATTGCTTTTGATGTGAGAAAACCAAAAGTGCAAAAAAGCGGAAAACATAGCAAATTGTAGAGAAACTTGTATACCAATGCTACATTTATTTTGCTATGAGAAAACCAAAAATGCAAAAAAGTGGAAAACACAGGTTTTGTTTTATGGCATGTTTAACAAATTGCACAGAAAAGGGTCGTTAGAGTTGTAGTAGCGCATAGAATATGCTATGATCGGACCAATATGCCCATGTTACATTTATTTCACACTGTTTTATAGGGAAAGTTGTCCAGATATGGTCTATTATTGTTTTTCGTTGTGGATATAGTTTGCTTGTTATTTCTTGTAAGTTTTCCATTTCCATAAATTGTACAAAGATTTTTCTATGAGCTGTTTGTTGTTTGATGTCAATGTTGAAATCACCAATAACTAAAAAAACACAATTAGTATATGTAGTTTGCAATTTTGCTTCTTTTATTATCTGCATTATCATGGATACTTGTTCAAATGGTGCTGCATAAATGTTCATTAAGAAAATCGGCTGATGAAAGTACATGTCAATTAGGGTAACCTCTATTTTGTTTTTGCAAAATGTCTTTGTTTCTTTAATACATATTTTTTTGTTTATGCAAGTAAGAATTCCATGTGTCGAATGTGCAATGGCGAAATTGAATGATAAGAATTCTTTGTCTATTGGCGGAATGTAGAGATGCATTTCTTGAAAACAGAGAATCATATTGTCCATTAAGTCATTGTGGTGAATCATGTCACTAAGGTGTGCACATAGACTATGTGTGTTAAGACTTGCAATTGACAAACATCCTTGTTATCAGATTTCTTCTTTGCGAATTCTAGTTTCCATCCACCAATTGCTTCTAGTTGTGCCATTTCATTGATTATCTTGTTTTTGATATGGAAGTTTTGTTGTGTCAATTTGTTAATCAAGTATAGTGACTTGATAGTTCTAACACGTGATAATGAAGTGTAGACTAGACCATGTTTTGTGACACCAGTTGGGTCAAATGCAAGTTGATCTAATGTCAACCCTTGTGTTCGGTGTATTCTTCGTGCACAGGCTAATTGGATTGGAAATTATTTGTGAATTGTAATTTGTAATTTGTTATGAGACATTGCTAGCGGTTTTGCAATTCGAAAGATTGGTGTCCAATTTGGCAATATATTTATATCGTATAGTTGTTTGAATTTGTTTCTTTGTTGTTTCCCGATTTCTGTGTCTGAGAATTCTATCCAGACAATGTCAGGTCTGTTGTTATTAGATGAATAGGATTTGAAAATCCCTTTAGCACCATTAACCAATCCATCGTTTGTATTGTAATTTCCTACATATAGTTCAACTAACATGTTTTGTTTAACTGTGATTGTTGATGGAAATGAGATTGCTTTATCAAAAGCAAAATAACTCGATCCAGGAATCTCGTAGTTATCAATAACAAGTAGCATTATTTGTTCCCCCTTTGTTAGAGGAAGCATTTTTGCATTGTGATTATGGACATCTTTGTTTCGATAGAAAATGTATGGGAAAATTGGGCTTAAAGGTGCGATCCTATAGCAGTTATTGTTTACATAAGCAATATCTTGATCTGTTTGCATGTTTAATCTCATCCTATTTAGTGCATCAATGAACAATGGGTCTTTTTGGCGCATTCTTGTGTGCAATTGATAACAAATTATTTTCTCTGGCCAGAAGTCATATGGAATTGTGTTTTTGTTGATTTTTGGGTTTTCAAAGATTAGAGAATCTCTGACTGGGTTTGCTTGGTAAAGATCACCAGAGGATATGATGTCAACATTACCAAAGTATGAAGTTGGTGTGTGTAAGATTTGTTGGAGTCACTTATCAATTTGATATAGTGTTGTTGCACCAACAAGCGATGCCTCATCTATGAGGAGCACACGTAATTGTTGGAAATGCTTCGATAATGTGTCTAATTTTTCATTGTTTAGTGAGGGGCAATCTGCTTTGTTAAAGGGAAAATAGAATGCAAAATGCAATGTCACACCACCAGCATTAAAGGCAACTTTGCCCGTGTATGCAGTGATTATTCCTATTAGTTGTGATGGGTTATAAGGCAATGCCACATTGTGTATGCGTACTAAGGATTGGAAGATTTCCTTAGCTGTGTGTGTCTTTCCTGTTCTTGCACCTCTTGTTAATAACAAATAGATCAGTTCATCTGGTCTGTACAGTTTTCTTGTTATAGCATCAGTAACTATGCTTGCTTGTTCTGTGTTTAATTGTCGCATTAATTCATAGTACTCTACGTCTTCAAGTATATGGGTTTGACGATTTCATATGGCCTTGTAGATCATAGAGAAAACTTCTTTGTATCTTGGAAATGTTCCAAGTCATTTTGGAAGTCATAGATCATAGAGAAAACTTCTTTGTATCTTGGAAATGTTCCAAGTCATTTTGGAAGTCATAGTTTTCGTATTTGTCATCTACTGATTTGTTAAATGTTATGGTTTTTGTTTCATTTGATTTCAAACTATCTATGTCGAATATTTGTTCAGTTTCTGTTTCTATTGTGTGCATTGTGTCATCTGTGTCACCCCGTGTAGTTGTTGTAACAAATTTGAACTTTTGTTCATTTTGCTTGACTATTTCTTCGAATGCAAGATATGCAGATTGCCAACTTGTGTGATGTTGCTTAATTGCAGTTTCACTTACTCGATAGGGGTAGTATAACATTAATTGCTCTCTACAGTGATTTTCAATGTCCTTGTATTTGTTATATCTAACAGATCGAATGACATATGGTCTACTTGATTTTCCGTGTTTTTGTCCTTTCTTTGTATAACTAGATGCAAATTCTGCTAAGCATACAAGTTCAATAGCGATAGGTCGTAGAACATAGTAGTCAATAATTGATGGGCACATTATGTCTTCTGAGTCATCTGCTTCCTTTTGCAGGTCCTTTTTTATTTTAACAACAAATGCACGATCATCGACAGGAGATGTGTTAATGAACACACACTTTCGTGAACTACAATTTAGTGGAAGTGATAACACAATATTCACTGCTTGTTGTGCAGACATTTGTTGCAAGTTGACCAAAGCTTTCCCTAAAGAACTAATGGTCTTTAGGATATTAGATTTTGTTTTCACATGATCTTCGTGTACGTTTTTAAATGTCCTTGTCAGTGTTCTATCTTCTTTCTTCGTATAGGAACTGCGATACATTGCAGCTGCATATGAGTCAAGTACAAATTGGGAATCATTGTTTGCAATCCAAATTCCCTGAATGTGTTTTGCAAAGCTATTTGTCCAGGTGTCAACTGGTTTTCTTTGCAATAAGAGTGTTGTTCGATTTAGTGTACATTGGATGGCATGTATGTATTCATTGTGTACTAGTCCAAGGTTGGCCAAAAAGCTATCAAATGTATCATTTTCACTGTATCTTGTGTTGTTTATTGTTTCAAAGATTAGCTTTGCATGTGCTTTCATTTTATCACTATCGAATTCAAGAGGCTCAAGTATTTTTGTTGCTTTCATGGGTGGTATTGGAAAATTCAATCTGCAATTAGAATTTGCATGCTTCCTACAACTTTTTGTGTGACAATGGTGTTGTAGAGCTCTAAGTTCCTTTGCATGTAGGAATGAATTAGTTAACAAGTAATTGTCAACGAATTGTTGGACTTCAACGTTTGTATTTTGACCATAGATTGGTGCAGATTTTATCCAAAGTAAACCATGTTCATGTTCACTTCCCCGGTTTTGGAATTCAGTTACATAGAAGTGGTCATTGAGTTCTCCATAATACTTGTGATCATGAGATATCAATTGATGTAGTGCGTCCCTCGTAGATCTAAGTAACGTACACAAGTAACAGGATCGTTTCTTATTAACGAGCTAGGTTCATTTTCATCAAGTTCATTTGTGTTTGGTTTTCTAGTGTTTTGTTTTATGTCTCTCAATGCATGCATTAAAGGATCCCAAAGATTCTCGGCATTGCTAAAGGAGACAAAGAAAGTGGGCGACTCTAGTTGTCAAATCATTGCATAGAGTTTGTTCCGTATTTTCTGGTGGTAGTTAGGTGAGGTACGAATTGTTTTTAGGTCCATGTACCCAATGTCAGAATTTAAAATACGATCTAGGTTTGGTTTTGACTTAACGTCTTTTGCAACTAGTTTTCTACCTTTCAATTGCCGTTTTCTAATTCTAATCCACATTGTATTCAAGACTTGATTTATGATAATGTGAATTGCTTTTTACAACAAGTTTGTAGTATGATAAGCAAAATTGTGGTTTTTATGCAGCACTTCCCAGTGACAAATCTTTTGATATGTAAAGTTTTTGGAGATGTCAACTGGGCGTTTGTTGCCATAGAAAAGCGATGGGAAACTCATTTCTTCTGAGTACTTATCTTTGAAGATTCCTAATGGCATGTATCCGGCAGCAGGTGCAATGTTAATTTGTTTATTTACAAGGTCATAGACAGTGTGTGCATCAATGAATCCATGGACCAATGTTTTTGTCGTTGGTTCATCGTTTTCTTGGTTATCGTCTTCTCTATCCTCAACGTCACTTGAACTTTGATATGCCTATTGGTTTTGTAGAAATGCCTCTTTCCAATTGTCATTTATGGTAGCGTTCTCGAGCTTGTAAAGCATTCTTTTGCATAATTGATTTAATGCTTTCATCACTTTGTGAACTTTAACTCGACCAAATGCATAAGCACTTTTGAATCTTAAACTCTTTTTGAGAACAACGACAATCGTGTCAGTGTCTTTTATAGTTCGAGGCAATGCAGATTTAATTCTGGAAATATTTGTGGGGACACTGATGACTCCTCCAGTCAAGCCTAGTTGCGGCTTCTTATGTCGATGGCCCATTTCTTTCATTTGCAAGAAGGGCAATCTTAATGCAACTAGTCTTTCATCTAGTTCAGTGAGTTGTGTGAGTGCTCTAGTGGCATTGTTTCTTCTTATTTGTTCAGGAACTGCATATTTAGCAATTGTTCCATGTTCAATTGCTTTTTTGCAGTGTTTACAAATGTAGCGATTTTCAACACGAGATTTAACATCCTCGAAACTAGTTGATAGTTTCCTAATCTTATTTTGTCTTGTTTGATTTGCTTGTTCCACAAAGCAAATGTCTCTTTTGGAAAAGGTTCTTTCACATGATGAACAATTGAAAATAGGTGTGTCAGTTATTTGTCTTTGATATATTTGATCAAACTTCGATAATTTTATTAATTTGTTCGTTGATCTTGACTGAATCGATAAGCTAGATTTTCCTGATTTCTTTGATCGTGCTGAAAGATCCTTTGATCTTGTTGCAAATGGATTGTAGTCCATGTTTTCTATGACTATTTCTTGTTTCATTGTTGCTGTGTTGAATGCGAGTCTTATTTTTTGTGTTTTCAATTTTTTCCGTATAATGCCTTTAAGCAAACGCAAAGATAAACTTTTCGTATGTTTGCCTAATGGACAAGAAGTTATAGTTTTTGTTTGTGCGTTGTTTCTAATATGTTTTTTCAAGTTTCTAAGTGATCAAAATATTAGTGTCTCACTAACATCTTCTATGTTTTCTAGAACTTTTGTCTGTTTGCCTAATGGACGAGAAGTTACCATTTATGTTTGTGCGTTGGTTCTAATATGTTTTTTCAAGTTTCTCAGTGATCGGAATCTCAGTGTCTCACTGACATCTCCTGTGTTCTCTAGAATTACTTGTTGTTTCATTGTAATTTTGTTATATTGAATGCCTATTTTTTGCCTTTTCACATTTTTCCGAGCAATGTCCTTAAGCACATGCAAACATAAACCTCTCTTGTGCTTGTTTAAATGACAATATGGTTTTAATTTAGTTTGATCAAATTGACATTTTGTTTCAGATTGTGTTTCAGTGTTGTTATTTGAGGAATGTGATGAATGAAACATTACAACCTCCTCAGTATCTGTCGTGATTGCTACATCAGATGTTCTAGCATTAGCTAAAGATATCTTTATTTCACTTGTACCTTCTTTACTTGGAAGAAGACATGTTTCCATGTTATCTTGTTTATTGCGTAAGTTAATTTTTTCATATGAGTTGCTTGTTTGTTGTTGGAAGGTACAATGCATTTCTGATTGTCTACGAATGAGAGGTTCGAAGTGCCCATTCAAAGGATCCTCATCATGGAATAATATGTCATGAGTATCTGTTTTAAGACTTGAACTAAAGTGCAAATAAGTTCTCATCTTTGTTTTGGACCAAACCCTAATTGGAATTTTTAGCCAATTTGAGAGCCAATGGATACAGAAAATATCTCTGCGTAAACCTCTAGATCCTAGGGGTATATTGTTTGAGGCAAATCTAGCCATTTTGTCTAAATAGATTTCCCGGTTGCTAATGTTATGCATTTCTTTAAGTGACTCTTCATGCAGTTCATGTTCATAAGACAAAATTGCCTCTCTATCTTGTTTTTCAAGGCAGTCTCTAAAATACTCTATTGTTCCTTTCCTTAGCTCTACTGATGTGTATTGAAAATCTAGCAAAAGTTCTAAACTATCGAATAAACAGTCTCCAATTAGATATGAGAAATTGTTCACACGAAATAAGTGATGCTTTTGCAATAGTAATTGCAACTTGTGTTCCTCAGACATAGCAGACATGTTTCTAATTGACCGAAATCTCAGTGTCTCACTAACATCTTCTTGTTGTTTCATTGTAATTTTGTTATACTCAATGCCTATTTTTTGTCTTTTCAAATCCTTCTGAGCAATGTCCTTAATCACATGCAAAGATACACTTCTCTTGTGCTTGTTTAAGTGACAAGATGGTTTTAATTTAGCTTCAATAGATTGACATTTTGTTTCAGGTTGTTCTTTAGTATTGTTCTTTGAGGAATGCGCTGAATGAAACATTACAACATCCTCAGTATTTGTCGCAGTTGCTACATCAGATGTCCTAACATTAGGATGAGATATCTCTATATCACTGGTATCTTCTTTAGCTTCAAGAAGACATGTGTCTATGTTACGAGACATCTTTATTTTTCCCGTATCTTCTTTACTTGGAAGAAGACGTGTTTCTATGTTATCTTATTTACTGCATAAGTTCATTTGTCCATATGAGGCATTGGTTTGTTGTTGGAAGGTACAAGCAATTGTAGATTGCCTATGAACCAAAGGTTTGAAGTGCCCATTCAGAGGATCCTCATCATGGAATAATATGTCACGAGTATTTGTTGTAAGACTTGAATTGAAGTGCAAATAAATTCTCATCTTTGTTTTGGACCAAACCCTACTTGGAATTTTCAGCCAGTTTGAGAGACAATGGATACAGAAAATGTCTCCCCATAGACCTCTAGATCCTAGGGGTATATTGTTTGAGGCAAATCTAGCCATTTTCTCTAAATAGATTTCACGGTTGCTAATGTTATGCATTTCTTGAAGTGACACTTCATGCAATTCATGTTCATAAGACAGAATTGCCTCTCTATCTTGTTTTTCAAGATAGTCTCTAAAATACTCTATTGTTCCTTTCCTTAGCTCTACTGATGTGTATCGGAAATCTAGAAAAAGTTCTAAACTATCGAATAAACAGTCTCCAATTAGATATGAGA
>APFE030143955.1:1821-55199 GCA_000404065.3 Pinus taeda | reverse complement strand
AAGTGGGGCATGGAATTTGTGGGTCCGATCAATCCCTCTTCGAGGTAGAGATCCTACATCATTGTGTGTACTGACTAATTGACAAAGTGGGCAGAGACTAAAGCCATCAAAGCAGCAACAGAAGAGAAGGTGGTTGAGTTCCTAAGAGAGAACATCTTCTACAAGTTTGGCTACCCAAGAGAGTTGGTGACCGATCAGGGGAGCCAGTTCACATCCAACTTGATTGAAGATCTTCTAGCTCATCACAAGATCAAGCACAGGACTTCCACCCCCTATCACCCTTAAGCAAATGGGCAGGTGGAAGTCACCAATAGAGCACTAGAAGGGATCTTGACCAAATTGGTGAGCAGCAGCAGAAAAGACTGGGCAGATCGCCTAGTTGAAGCCACATGGGCTTACAACAGCACTTGGAAGACCACCACCGGCTTCACACCTTATGAGCTGGTCTATGGCAAGAAAGCTTTGCTGTCCATTGAGTTTGAGTATAACACTTTGAGGATGGCAGCTCAGCTGGACCTAGATCTCAGCCATGCACAGCAAGAAAGGTTACTACAGCTAAATGGACTGGATGAGCACCGCATGCAGGCCCTCCTGCACTCAGAAGTGGTTCAACTTCAGAGGAAGGTGTGGCATGACCAACATCTCCATGACAAACAATTTCAGTCGGGAGATTGGGCCTTGTTGTATGACTCCAGATTCAAAGATTTCAAGGGGAAGTTGAGAACCAGATGGCTAGGCCCATATGTAGTGGAAAAGTGCCATGACAATGGATCTGTCCTCATTTGAACCATTGATGAGGAAGCCATTCCCATGCTTGTCAATGGGCACCGATTGAAGATCTATAGAAGACCTCTCTCAAGACAAGAGTTTATCAGCACTATGGAGAAAATTGTTTTGGTCATAGAGAAGGGTTCTGCCTCCACTTTGGGCATACCCTTAAAAAAAAGGAAAAAAAAGAGGAAAAGAAAAGAAAGAAAAAAAAAACAATAAGCACCATAAAAGTTTGCATGCAGATGTTCTATGGAGGAGAAGAAGCCTTTCCACTCCAAGCCAGGGGCCTTCGTCATGTTGTCGAAAGATGTCATCAATGCCTCCTCCAAGAACAGCAATGTTTTTAAGGTATGTGCAATTTTTTTGTGATTCGGATCTTCTACAGGGAGACACAGTCTTCTACAGGAACGGATAGTCTTCCTACAGGAAGGCATTGATCTTCTACAGGAAAGTCCCAAAACTCTACAGGAGGCTCTGTGTCCTACAGGAAACTTCCTGTAGAAGGTTGCGACGACCGAAATAAGTTTCAATTGAAGATCTAGTGACGGAGGAATGGTTTGAATGCATGCATGCCACTGTTGGCACCTCTGAACATCGCCATTATCGTCCTACACCCTCCTCGTCGCCATGCACACCGAGATACCTGCAGCAGCACAACAAGTAATCAGTGCTCACGAAGAAACAATGGTCAAAGGAAAATCGAGCACTGAAAGCCATGCCACATCCACGCTATGCATCAGAAGCGCTAAGATCATGAAAGGGGAGCCAGGGCCGCCAGCATGCAGCATGCACACAAGAAGGAAGGACTGTGACACGACCCCTCGCGGGGATCCTGCAATAGTCCAACCTGCTCGAGTGAAGACCGTCCATAGCACCGCCATTTGAGAAGAAACAAGGGCGCATCACCGAGAGCCATTCACTCCATCGCCAGCATCCATTTACACGCCCTGAAACCGCAAGCCTACAGGAACGTGCGGACACACGCAGCAGGGCGATCCATCGTTCGAAAACTGGAAATCATTTGCAGACGCACGCAGGTAAGTGTTCGAATCCTTCTCTCCATCAAATTGCATGATTACTGCTTTGATTTTCTTTGCATGGCGTAGAGGTGAATGATTGAGCGGCCGTAAGGCCAGTGACTAGCCACGTCGGTTAGTGAAGGGATGGTTAGAGGATGAGGTGGCAGCCACAGCAGGAGAAACAACAGCTCGCACGTGAGGATCAGTCTCGTCAACCATGCAGCAGAGCTTAACCGAAAAGGGCAGCGGCGGATCTGTGGGAATGAATGTAGCAGTAAGGGGAGGTGCAGGTAAATGATGAGTGACATCATCCAACGGTCCGGCCGGGACAGCTCACCCCCGCGCCACGAGCTGCGCCGATTCAAAATCTAATCGGCTCGCTTAAATAAATATCTCCGTCAACCTCACTTCACAGCTCAGTTAGCTCTTCTGCTTGCCTCTGCATGTTGATACGCTGAGCTCTCGGCTACCTGATACTCTGGTAAGGTACCTCTAGACCGTTGGCCAACCATCGCTCTCTCCGAAGCCTGCGCACTGTCTACAGGAGCAGTTTCTACAGGAAAGCGGTCTCTATAGGAAGGTGAAGTCTTCACATAAAAAGGTGGCGGACAAGAGGTAACCCTGAAACTCCTTCCGCAATTGGTTTTCAAAGGTGGCAGGGTCATTTCTCACAGTCAGGTCATAAAAATTATTGAGTGTTGTGCCTATACTATCGCTCCTACAGGGTAGTGGTATAATTCGACTGTAGTCTATTTGCATGCTCTGTCTATAAGACTGAATTCCCTTTACATTCACCTCCTGTGGTCCAAACCACCGTGTTCATCATGCCTGGTGGGTTCATTAGGCGTGAGCCCACTGATTCAGCCATATTGAGGGAAAATCAGGCAGTGGTTGACATTTTTACGCAGGCACAGTGGATGCCTTTGTGTGATAAGTTGCAGGGATATGATGAGGAAGTGGCCGAGGAATTCTTGCGGGGCCTGAAGCCAAAATTCGACGTGCTAGCCACAGTCAAATTCAGAGGCCTGAGCCTCAAGGTAACACCACAGTCTATCAGCAGAATCACTGAGCTTCCCATGGGTCTTCCGTGGAATAAAGATGAACGGAAGCAAAACCAGCAAGCAAAGAAGGAATTCTTTCCACCTAATGAAGAATTCTCTGAGGACAAGAATGGAGTACGCAGGGTCAGTTTGACACCACCTTGGAACGAGGTCAGCCTGCAAATTATGAGGTATATCACCTGTGAGGGTCGTCACAACATTGTGTATGCATATCATTTCAGACTGCTCACGGAATTACAACACCGGGTCAATCTTCCTGTAGAACAGAAATTAGGCCTTCCTTATTTCCTGTTGCAATCGTTGATGGAGTGCGCTACGAAGTTCAAGGATGGCGTTCCAGAGCAGGTGGCACACCATGGGCTGATCAAATTGCTGGTAGAGGATGCACTGCATTCCTACAAGGTCCCCCTCTCGTGGGAATCCTTCCGGAATTTAACACGTGAAGGGGACATAAAGATGTTGCTGGAAGAAGCAGGGTCGTCCAGCGGCGAAGAGCAAGAAGCTGTGGCCAAAGAGAAGAAGAAATCTCGCTCAAGTGCCCCAACTACCGTGCAGAAGGAGCAGTACAAAGAAAAAGGTGCTGAAGAAAAAGCTGACTCCCCCATCCTGTCAGCAAGGGAATTGAGGTCAAAAAGCAGAAGATACAAAGTTGGAGCAGGCCATGTCAGCCCAATTACGTCTCCAGCACTCGCAAGCAAACAAAAAGAGAAGACCCCGGCAGCAAAACAAGCAAAAAGAAAGACACCTGTCACTACAGGAAAAGTAAAACAGGCTTCTACAAGAAGCCCGAAGATGGCTTCTACAGGAAGCCCGAGGACAACTTCTACAGGAAGCCATGCTAAGTCAAAATCAAAGGAGAAGAGGGCGGATGTTCTGGCTAGGGAGGCAGCGGCTGTATTAGCCGGCCTCAGTACGCCACCTGGGCAAAAAGGAAAGAGGAAGAGAGACCCTCCTCTCTATTTCAAATGCCGGAGAAGTGTGAGGATAAAAACCGGGAAACCACAGGCACCATCCAGCAGCCCAATTGTCATCAAAGACACCCCCGTTTCTCCCAAAGAACAATCACCCATTTCTCCTAAAGAACAATCACCCATTTCTCCCAAAGAGCGATCACCTGCTTCTTCCAATGGGAAATCACCCTCGAAGATCACAGTTACCTACGAAAAGGGGAGTATGAGGAAGAATACGTGGCAAGAAAGGGTAGACCTGTTGGACGAGAAGACTCGGCTACAGCAAGCCGAGAAGGTCCTACAGGATACTTTGACTCAGCTACAGGAAACAGAACAGAGAGAAAAAGAGGGGCCCTCGTCACCAAAGGAGGATGAGCTAGAACCTCCCGGAGAGGAAGAAAAAGAGCACATCCCTGAACCTACACCTTCACCCAATTTGAATTCCTACTACTCCTTCTTGGAGGCGGGAAAGATCATCCCGCAAAAATTTACTGTACCCTTATTTGTTGCATTAGAAGAAGAGAAGGTCCGTTCTCACACATGGATGCAGATCGCCAAATCAAAGGGCGTAGCCGACATAGGACCTCTGCAAAACCAGTTCAAGGAGGTCAGAAGCGAATTCGCCATGGCCAAACATGTGGCTAGTTGCCAACAAGCGTTCCTACAGGAAGAAAATCAGAGGTTGAGTTTGCAGCTGCAAGAACTAAAGGCAGGAGCATCGACATCCTCCAAGGTTGTCATGCAAGAGCAACCGAGCACAAAGGAGGTGACTTCCAGTTTTGAAGAGACCATAGCGCGCCTACAGGAAGAACAGCAGCAAACTAAGATTGAAATGCAAGCACTCAAGGAGCAGTTGCAGCAAAAGGAAACACAGTTGGCCTGCATGGCCAGCTGGGCCATAGAAGCAATTCAATGCAGATCACCTGCAAGGTCCTATGGGTTGTTTTTAAAAGATCAATGGCTGCAATTCCAAATAAACACTTTGGCACAGAGAGGTATTTCAATTCAAAGCCCGCACCAATTTTCTAAGTTATGCAGTACTAGTTCAGCAGAAGACAAAGCCAAATTGGCAGAGTTTTACCTTCACAACTTGGCTCTACCTAATGAAGTCTCATGGGATCCCAACATTGCTTTGGGCGACATGCAATTGATGGCATTAGCCTCATGGTTAAACCATGAAGACCAAAGGGCAAATGAAGCAAAATCAGTCATGAACCGAGAAGTGAAGGAGCCACTGTTAATTAGGCCAGAACTAGAAGACCCGGTGACACTCATCTCCACCCATCAACAATTGGCTATAGACCCCACAGCTTCTTTAAGGTTGATGGACAAACAGGCCCAAGCTATTGCCCACTTTGAGGATATGGAAAGGCTGTTGGGGGAAAATGCTACTCATGCTTGTCAACGTAGATGGAATACCCTGGGCCACAGCTTACAAATCCGAGAATACCATACACCCATCCGAATGAGGGAAGTTGTGGCAAGGGTTGTCGTTTACAAGAAATCTGTCCAAAGCCTCCAAGCCAACTGGATTGGCCTTAAACTCAGCCCACCACTACTGCTGGGTTTGACTGAAGGGAATTCAAAGGAAAATGACGGTCAACAATGGGCAGAGGTAGATAGAACAGCAGGATTTCACACCCGCAGAGAGGATACTACCACTGAGCCTTGGGATGCCAGTGAAGCAGTGAAAGCCATGAAAGATGAGGACTTGGATTGAGTTGCTCAAGGATGAGCAAATGGTTCAGCTGGGGGGTGATGATGAGCCCCAATTTTGGTACAATTTGGGCTCATTTTGGCCTATTTTATTTGCTCAAACCATTCATTTTTATTTGCTTATGCATGCATTTATTAGTTTATTCATGTTGTTTGTAGGAAGAAGGTTAGACACTTTATCTACGTGACTAATGCATTATGATTCCAGGTTTTGGCATTAAAAAGGGAGCAAGAGACAACGAAAAAGGGGATAAGGAGACAATGAGGTGGCACGGCTGATTTTGTGGAGAGATGTCCACAGCCTTGGGACATTCCTCGTGATTCCCACCAAGAACTCTGAGCTCCAATCCATCTCCCCTCCGAGCTCAAGAAGCAGCCAGTTGTCCTACATGAACAACAGTCATAAACTGTTCTACAAGAGCAGTAGTTATGACTGCCCTACAGGATCCACAGTTAGACTCTAGTTGGACAGCTGAGCTCCTAAAATCAAGGGAACTCGGTGGATCATCGTTTTTGTATAAATATAAAGGCCTTAGCCTTAGATGGTTGTTGAAACTCTCGTATTATCATTGTAATTTTGGAGCACGGTTCAGTTTCGTTCCTTTTTGTAAGCAAATTCGGCATGACATCAGATTATGAATAAAGAAGGCAGTTTGTGATCTAGCTCTGAGTTTTCTTAGGAGACTATAGCTCTCAGGTTAGGGCCCAACCTGAGAGCCATAGATCCCCTCTGCTGTAGTTTTGTTTCCATTTCATTTCCAGCACTTTAAGTTTTCGTTTGCACATGCAATTCGAATTACAGTTTGGTGATTTGGTTTTCTTATGAGTAGGATAGATTTTTCTTATGGTACAGTTGTTCCCACGTGCTTAGTGTAGCAGAGGATATATACCATCAATTGGAGCTCCAGCAAAATGGTTGTTAAGGCTCACTGCCATCTCTCTTGAAGATTGGGGTGCAGTCCATAACCAGCCACCAAAAACACGCATTACTTTACTTGATGATTGCTGCAATACAGTCACGGTTTTGATTAGATGCTTCCTTGTCATTCACACCTGCACACATACTTTCATCACATCCTCATACATATTTCTCTTCGCGTTTTGGATTGCTGTTCATTGAATTCATGGCATAAGTAATTTAGGTTGATGCATTTTCGGTTTGGTGACAGTCATAATCATTTGTTTCATTTACACTCCTCTTTCTCGTTCCATTACCATCTCCTCTATCTTGATCACGCATGCAAACATATCTCCTTGACCTTCACTTCGTTCTGTCCTCTCCCAAAGTCTTCCACTCCTCACGTAACTTTATTTCCTAACCTTTCACTGACATAACCCTTTACCTTCAACATACTCCCTACACCCATTTCCCATCTCATTCCTCCACTTCTGAGCCATCACCAGCCTTATCCCTACCTCACATATCTCTTCCTACCATTCCATCACTCCTCCATCATTTCAAACCTTCACGGTAGGTCATCCTGTAGCAGTTTATAGACATCCTGTAGAAACCTCTGAGTATCCTGTAGGATCCCCTGCAGACATCCTGTAGGAGGCCATTCACTCCGTTGCTGAGCTTCTGAACGTGGAAAACCTCTGTGGATGGTGTTAACACCCAGGTTGTTCCCTATGACTCCCAAGCGAATACGGCTGGGGTAACCACTAACCAATCTTTGGACTACAGCTTCTAGCCCAGCTGTAATCAGAGAGGGCTCTCTCTATAAGGTTTGTCACTGTTTTTATGCAGATTTTAGGCTAGTTATGAAGTGAAGCTTTGTTTGTTTTTCTTTGGTTGGGGGATGTTTTCTGATAGTTCTGAAGTGTTCTCTGCGGATGAAATTAATCCATTGGGCAATGGGGTCTGTAGCAGTTGTTTCCTTGAGATCCTGGCTTAAGTGCAGCTGGAATTACAGGGCCTTTTTATATTTCATGGAACAGAATGTAAATTGTGAGGGTGAAGTGATTGCCAACCAGTGAAGAGCAGTTAAGAATTCTTTACTGAGCTGGGTGTCAGAAAAGGACCTATTTGCTTAGGAGCATTGTCTGAATTCCTAAAACAATAGATCACTGTGGTAATACGGTATGAAAGGTAGCATTTAAGAATTACACTTTCATTCCCATAACTGAAGAAAACATTTATAATAGCTTGGATCGAGTTCAGGGTAATCTGTGATTAAATCCTGAGACTATTCTTTTTCCTTGCTATTAAGATATGTAACATACGAATAACATGAATGATATATGAAAGATAGCAAACATATAACAGACAGAAACAAGGATATAACAGAGATAAACAAGGAAACTTATTGAGCCATGAAATATGTAGGAATCCTGCAATATTGAGCCATACATAAGCAAGACATCAAAAGACACAACGCTTCAGAAATCCCATCATCCTTTGTATTAGTTGTCTGAAGATTTATAGTGGAAGAGCTACAGAATAGATATCAAGAGATTTCTTACATCCAGAGTCCAACCCCTGCTTACAAATGCGAGGGGAAATATATAGAAGTCTATTACAAAATATCTCAGGCATTGAGTCATCTGAGAAATAAATATCTACTTTAACTCGTACAGGAGTGGTAGATGAGAAGTTATTACAATCTTTTAATACAAGATAAGTGCTCTTTACTCCTGCCAGAACAATCTTGACCTTTGGGCCTCACGGAGTCGGTTGGAGTCGGTTTGACGCTTTGTCATAACTGATGAATGGCATGTCTATGCAGCTGTAACTTTCTGTCTCTTCTCGGCCCTGTCCCACGTGACTGCTGATGCTGCTGTTGTGGCCGAGTACCTGCGCTGAGTTGGCTCAGACTTTGTCCTCATACCTACTGATGTGTCTTTGTCCTGCTGTGTATGAAGTTCTAAATATTTCCAAAGGCAAAATTACAATTACTGACTTTGGTTTAACAGTAATCGTATCAACTCTTCCCATACCTCTGATGAAGGTAACTGATGTCTCAAAATTGACCCCATGGTCTCATCAACCTCTGTATATTTGTAAAAATGAGGGGGTTCATCAAACAAATGTGCAATTTCATTCTTGATAAAAAATAAATTATCTACTCTATCAAAAAGAATCTGCCCTGTTACTGGGCCTGCTTCTGACGATGTACTAGGTGCCTCTGAAATTTGTGTTGCTGCAAAATTGCTTACTCTCTTGGCATATTTCTCATGGGAGAGTAATTTTCCTGATGTATCCAATGGGCTAGGGAGCCCCCTGTTCTGCAAATCCATAAACCTATTCTGAAATTTATTAATATCGGCTTGCATGTCCTGGGTCCTCCTCTCCAGGGTCTGAATTAGGTTTCTCAATGTCAGGACCTTTTTTATTAGGGAGATGGTCTCTGTCCTGTTTCCAATCCCCATCCTTACCAGCTGGGAGCTTGTCCTGTAGTTCAGCACGTCTATCATCTTAGTGGCAATCTCAGGCATGCTGCCTAGAGTTTCCCTTGCTCTCTGTATTTCTCTGCGTGCTCTTCCAATGAGGGCTATTTGCTCATATATAGCCTCAATATACTCCCATTGGTCTGTTATGGACTGGCCAATGTAGCCCCAGATGACCCTCTTAAGCTCTGCTGTGACTTTATCCAATGTGAGGTCTTTTTCTAGCTCAGCAATCCTCTTCTTTAGGGCCTTTACCTCCCTCTCTCTTTTTGCTACATTTTGTTTTGATTTGTCATATTTTTCTTTTATTTTTGCCAGATTGTCCTGGGCTTGGCTCAGCTCAGACATCTGGGACTCCAGTACCTATATTTCTTTCCTTAGCTTCTGCATGTCCAGGCTTTCAGCCTGCTCTGTTGTTGGTGCTGAGGTGTCTAGGGCTTGCTGCTGCACTTGTTGGCTGGGATGGGCAGTGTCTTGAGGGGTTTCCTCAAGGTTTATTGTTTCTGGAGGTGGCTGTGAGGTTTGCCTTGCCTCCTTTTAATGCAATGCTGCATCTAAATTGGCTTCTGATTCCTGCAGCTTTTCTTGAGTCTGGATGAGCTCCTTGTATAATGTCATTAGTAAGGAAGCTACATCCTTTTCTTGCCTCTGCTGCGCAACCTCTTATGTTTGTGGGTGAAGAGTTGCTGGGATTTTCAATTTCTTTTTCATTGCTGCCATGTCAGCATCCCTTAGCCTGAGGACTTCTTGTATTGCTTTAACATCCTTGGGATCATGCCCAAACTCTACTATAATCTCCTCCAAGGCTTTGATTCTGTTGTCCTTGGCTTGAGAAGAAGCCCTTTCCAACTCAAACTGTACAGCAGTATTATTCAGGCTATTTTGCAGCCTGTAGTTGACCATGTTCTTATCAGCCAAGGTGGCATAGACCATCTCACCCGTCTGTTTATGGAGCTCAATCTAATCCATTGGGTGGATGTCTTTTGACAGGACCTCCAGATTGGTCCTAATGTAGTCTGCAGCTGTTTGTGGTTGCTGCACTATTGGTGTGAAGTGGCTTAATGTCATTTTCCCCTCCTGCACATCAAAGGCAGACAAGAGCCTTTGTTGGTTTGTGGGATCCATGTTCAGTAGATGATTGTAGAGTTGAATTTTTAATGGTTCACTCCTCCTCTTGATGTCAATGAACTGCTGTTTGATGCTTGTTTCTCCTCCCTTCCTCTGTGCTGAGGAGCTCACTTCTCCTAAGGCTGCCCTGTCTTGCTCCTGTTGTAAGGAGCTGGCTGATGCCTCCATGCTTGGCATTTCCTCCTCCGAGAAGGGATTTAATCTTTGTCTTTTCTCTGATGTTTCAGTGATGGGAGTCTCCCTTTCTCTTTTTCTGCTTACGTCCTCCCTTTGAGGGGTTTGGAGGACGGAGGAGTCAACCCTAGAATCCTGCCTTGGAGGCGCCATTGGTGTTGTCTGTTCTTGGGTGGCCATTTGGGCCTCTGCTGATTGTTTCCCCTGACCATGTTGGTCTTTTTGTTGCTGTTCCTGCTGGGGTTGCTGTTCTTGACCCTGTTGGCTACCCGGTTCTTCCATGACCTTCTCCTTGCCCTTGCTCTGCTCTGGGTTTGTGGTTTGCACTGCCTCTTGCTGTGTTGTTGAAGATGAAGCAACTCCTCCTGTTTGAGGCTTTGGTAGAGTAGGTACCTGAGAAGGAGATTCTAAGTCAGTCATTTTTAATAAATGCCTTCTAGCCCTTTCAACTAGTTCTTCCTGAGTGATTGGCTCTTCCAGTGTGTTTCTTCTCCATTTTGGTTGGTTTGCATGTCTTTGAATATGGAGCAAGCTCACATGCTCATAGCTGGAGAGCTTGTATTTCTGCCTTCTCAAGGATATGGAGTTGTTAGGGTCATAGGGCTTCCACAGAAAGCTTTGTTTTAGGCCAAGGCCTTCTAATCTTCTGTCAACCTCTTTCCAGCCTTCCCTTTTGTTTAAGATAAAGTGGCCTAGTTGATTTCTCACTTTAAGTTGTGCCTTTTTGCGCTACCTGTAAAATGCACCATATCGGCATTGCCAAATTGCCTGAAATATTCTAAGGCAAACAGTCTCATTGGCACATACCTGGGAAATTTGTATGGGTGCAACTCACACCCATATATTCTGATCACAGTATAGTGTTGGTAAAAGTACCAATCCCCTATGCTGTATGCACTAGATAGTTGCAGAATCCTATGCATCTCATCACTCAGTCTTTGAGGAGGTGAGGTCAAGAAGAGAGACATAGCTGGATGGATGAACAAGTCTATGAACTCAGAGTATGTGTATGGAGAGTATGAGAGGATGTGGAAGACTGAGGTCCAGTACACTACTGACCTTGGGTTGCCTGCTGCATCAGTTCTCTTGATCTCAAAAGAGAACTTCTCATGTTGGTAGTACAGGATGAGATGGTAAATGTATGAGGTGTATCTGAACACCCTCTCCCTGGACAAGTTTAAAAACTGCTCATGTATTTTGTCTGAGATGTATGTAGCATAATCATAGCAAATAGGAGTCTTGCCGGGGGAAAACATTGTCATCATCACTAATACAGTTTCCTCAATAAACTCTAGTGATTTGTACCCCAAAACTGAGCTAATCATATAAGCCAAGTCCAGACCCAGTTGATTGAGATAGCCATCAAAAATGGGAGGGTACAGCACCGTGTCAGAGTTTGTGATGAATAATTGATTCAGCTTTAGGATCTGTGCTTCCGTTAATATCTTGGCTCCTTGGTTGATCAAGTCCAGCAGGGACAAGGGGACCAACTTATTCTGGGTTTTGAACTGGAGCATTTCCCTGATGGCCTCAGGGGTTATGTAAAACATTACTGCACCATTAGGGTCAAGTACAACCCTCTGCATGGGGTCATAGCAGCTAGCACATAGGTGAATCAGGTCAAGGAACTGGTTGACCTGAGGGAGCTTGAAGATTGGGAGGGAGGACTCCCAAATGCCTAGAATATCTGTTCCATCTTTATGTTTGGCTCTGAGCTCATTTAACAGATGAATGTGGAATTTTCATTTAGATGGGCTGTCCTCTGAGATTTGGTAGTCTAGGTCTGCCAAATCCTGTCATTCTAGCTCTCTTTGGGGGGCATTTAGAGGAGCAACATTCAGGGCTGCTGGGACTTCTGAGGTCTGCATATTTGTTGAATGCTGCTTGACAAATAAGGAAGGCGTTGCCTGAGAATGGAAGATTTTGAGGAATGCTGGTAGGTCTACAACAATTAGGATACTGTTTGGCTCTCTGAGAAGGCTATTTATCGTGTTTAGGAGACCTCTCTGTGATAATTAGAAGCAGGTCATGGACTCTGGTTCACGACTGCGCGAACGAAAAAAGGGTTTTACTAAGAATTCAGTCCGAAATGGCTCTGCCAGTGAAATTTGACGGTTATTTCTTCAATGGGGAGCTGGGTATGTGTGTTTTTACGGTAATTTCTTAAGATGTTGCCGTGTTCAGGTGTTTTTTAGCATTTACAGAGAATAAACCAGGTTGTAGGGAGGTTTCACGGACAAATACCTGTTTAACAGTTTGCTCAAGTCGGAACAGCAGTTGGGTGCACGCTCTGAAGCTCTGTGGTTGCTCTGGAATCAGTTGGCGAATTGTTCGTCGTAAGGCACATGCAGAGAGTGCAAAGGTGTTTTGATCAAAAGTGAGAAAAAACACGTAATTTTGGCAAAATATGGTTTTTTTGGCTTATTGGCGCGTTTCTTTAAATGACGTCAGCAAGTGGGTCCAGGTTGGATGACGTCAGCAGGACATCATCAGATGACGTGGCAGCCTGAGACCGGTCCACGGGGGCGATGAGGTGGCGGCCAGGTGGACGACTAGATGACAGGGTGCGCGGTCGTGGCGCTGACATAAAGGACAACAGGGAGGGTGACGTAGGTGGACAGGTGTCTTCATATCGGGCCCCCTCCTATACGGCAAGGAATCTGTCAGAGGGGGCTCCGACGGAACATGGGGGCGACGCGTGGATTCGCGTGACATCATCGTCTGACAGATATCGGACGATATCTGTCGGACGTCGGGGCCCCTCCGAAATCCACTACAACTGTTGGATTTAAGGCGCGCGATCTGACGGCTATCAGGAAAGGAATATGTGCGGAAGATATGGTCAACGGCGGTTATCTGTCGGACGTCGGGCCCCTCCGAAATCCCTGACGACCGTAGATCTAAAAGGCGCGAGATCGGATGGATATCGGGCCCACAAGCTGCACGGCGGATAAAGTCAACGGGCGGCTTAAAATAATAATATGTATTGGTAATCGCACCCGGCGGGACCCTTCGGGTTATCAATGATTTTCAATGGTTTTTTGAATGTTTTCTTTTATAAGCCCGAATACACCCGACAACTTTAGAAAAGGCGAAACTGAAGGTTTTTCATGAAATTTATGCATAAAACATATCGAAGACAAAACATTAGGATAGGCGGGTTTAATAAGATTTCATGAAAAAGGCGTGTGATAGCTTCCGACCTTAGGATAAGGCGGAGAAAGTGGGTTTCATGATATTTTTGCCTTTAAAGGGTATAAGGGTGCAAAAAAGGGGTTTTTTCAAGGCTTTTCAGGCAAAATGGAGAGCTGGCTATGAAGATAGGCTCTGATGGAAAAAGGGGTTAGGCTTGGGTTCTTGAACCTAACCAGGTGTTAGTCCAATGCCCCAGTAGTGAACACATATGGCTATAATGCCAGGGGAAGGGATATTTATACAAATTTTGGGGTTTATACACCATGGTGTTAATACTAGTAGGGGAAGGGTAAGATAGGGGAGTTATATAGTAGAATTAGAGGTTAACATGGATGAAGGGGGTAGGTGAGGGGGAATGTCACTGAGTTTGTTTTAAACACACTTAGTTTAGAGAGTAGATCAAAATGAAAAGATTTTGCACAAGAAATGTGGCTTTTGAAGGATGAAGAACCTCCATGAAACCATAAATCTTTCCCTGCACCTTAACTCGTGAGGGGATGTTAGTAACAAATGGGAAAATGGAAGGAAGGGAGGTTAGACATGCTTCTTTGATTTGCTTCTCTCATTTTGGCCATCAAAGTCAAATTTTGAACTGAATATCACTTCTGCAACCCCATCTACCTACCCAACTAATTTGCCTAGCATTTTTTGTTTCTTCTTGAAGGGTGCACTTGGACTTGCAAACCCTTTATGTGTCTTTTTTTTTCCATTGACTTTTTACTTTCATTTCCTATCTAGCACTACCCTTATTTCTTCCAAGGCCCCAGATTAAGCAGTTGGGAACCTTAGTTTCTCTGCCTAACTACTGATCTGCCAAGATTAAACAGTTTGGACAGATTTCTTTCTCTATTCTACAACAAAAATTGAAAACATGGCATGATCCAGATTAGACTGTTGGATCATCCATCAAAATAGAGTCATTATCAAGATATGGACACACCTTGTCTTCCCTGGAAAATATGGGATCTTTGTAGCAACAAAGTAGAGTATATTTGGCACTTGAATTTGCCAATCATGAAAGATGAAACCTATTGGTATAGGTATCCAACAGTGGCTCCACATGGGGATGGTTTTTCTTTTGAAAGACCAAGAACAACAGGTTAGTATGCCTTAGGCCTTTAGCTGCTGCTTTCAAAACTTGGAGCTTTTTCACCCTTGATGTCTCAAAATGTAGACTGACCTATTTATAATACCTGCTGCAGTCCAGTCTTTTCTTGCTTGTGCAATCTTCTTTGAAATGAATTTATTGACATATTTAGAGATAACAATATTTACAACACATTAATATATACAACAAATTATGTACAAGAGCAAGCATGCTGCACCTATGGAAAGTAATCAAAGTAGTGCTTCAGCATCCTGCCATTGACAGGACCCTCATCCAAGTCAGTTTTATCAAGATTTTCAAGAAAGTAGGTGTTATTCCCTTGTACTGCTTGGATGAGAAATGGTCCTCTGCAAAGGGAATCAAACTTTCCATGCTTTCCTTTGTTTTCTCTCCTTGAATCCCACTTGAGAACTTTATCACCCATGTTGAAATCCTCAGTCTTGGTCCTTCTATCAAAAGCCTTCTTGAGCTTTTCTTGTAACACTTGGACTCTGTCATAAACTTGATCTCTGGTTTGCTGTAGGCATATAATCCGATTCACTCTCCTTTGCATATCATTGGGCTCAGCTTGACTTTCTTGGAGTAGCTTCATAACAGGGATCCCTAGTGATGAGGGGAACTTGGCCTCTAATCCATAGAATAACTCATATGGGCTGACCCCAATTGATCTTTTGGTTGTTAATCTATCCGCCCATAAGGCATTGACAAGTTTCTTATGCCAATTTTTCTTGTTCTCTTCCAACACCTTCTTTATCATATTTACCAGGCTTTTGTTTGATGATTCTGCTAGGCCATTTCCTTGGGGATAATATGCAGTAGAATGACCCAACGTAATGTGGAATTTGTGACAGAAGCTGACCATCTTTTTAGATCTGAAAGCAGCAGCATTGTCTGTTATTATTTTATCAGGGCATCCAAATCTAGCAAGGATATTGGTCTCAAGAAACTGGATGATGGTGGAATCATTTGCTTGTCTGCATGGAATTGCTTCAATCCACTTAGTGAAGTAGTCTGTTGCTGTTAGAATCCATCTATGTTGGCCTGAAGATGAGGGATTGATTTCTCCAATGAAATCCAAGCCCCATTGCTGAAATGGTCTCTCTGTTGCAATAGGCCTTAGAGGCAGTGGCAGCAATTGTCTCTTTCCTTCAAATACTTGGCATTTGTGACATGCAGTGGTGAATTTCTTGACATCAGAGAAAATAGTGGGCCAGTAGTACCCAGCTCTAAGTATTTTATCCACAGTGGACTTCCAATATAGGTGGCCACCACAATCACCTGCATGAAATTCTTCCATGATTTTATTAGCTTCATTTTCAATCAGACAATTTAGCAAGATGCCCTCATGGTTTTTCCAAAACAGATTTTCTTCCATGACACAGAATTTCAAAGCTTTCATTTTTAAGAACCTACACTTAGTTCTGGACAGCCCTGGGGGAGCACACAGGTTTTGTAACACATAACAAACATCAGAATACCAGGGGGATTGTTCAAAGGCTACATTGATCTTTGGAGTCGCCAGCTCCGGTTCACTGTCCAGTTGGTTGATGTCTAGGGCTTGGAAATTTGTTTCAGCCATTAGTTTGGCCAAGCCCTGTCCTTTTATTAGTTTTGTAGGTTTTATTTCTATATCAAATTCTAGAATGTTTGCAATCCATTTTCCTCTTCTACCCTCCAAGTTTTCTTGAGTGAGTATATCTTTAACAATTGGGCTTGGCACATAAGCTATTATATGGGAGTACAGGATATAAATCCTAAAGTCCTTAATTGCTTTAACCAAAGCATATGCTTGTTTTTCCATGATCTGGTACTTGAGGGGTGCATCTCTAAGAGCTTTACTAAAGAAAGCAATGGGTTTCTCATTCCCTTGGTCATCCTTCTGTAGTAAAACTGCAGCAATTGTGTGCTCAGAGGCAAATGAGAATATGATGAACTCTCTATCAAACTGAGGGTTAGTTAGGATAGGGGTTTGGGTGAGGGCAAACTTGATGCCTTCAAAATCTTGATTAGCCTCCACTTTCCATTTAACCTTTGAATCCTTTTTTAGCATGTTGTTAAGCAATCTGCTTAGCTCAGCCAGGTTTGGGATAAACCTTCTTAGAAAGTTGATTTTCCCCAAAAAGGCTTGTAATTCCTTTATATTCCTTGGATGGGGCATTTGATGGATGGCCAGGATTCTGTCTGGGTCAATTCTGATACCATCTTTGGAAATAATATGACCCAGTAGTTTTCCTTCTTCTAGACCAAACAAGGATTTTTTAGGGTTCAAGGAAATTCCATTTTTCCTACATGTTGTAAATATCTGCCTCAGATGTTTCAAGTGGTCTTGGTCGGATTTTGAAAAAGGTGTGAGATCATCCAAATAAATAACAAGGAAGTCATGGATCTCTTTAGAAAAAGAAATATCCATTGCTCTTTGGAATGTAGCCCCTGCATTTTTCAAACCAAACAGCATTTTCACATATTTAAAGGTTCCCCACGGGGTTGTAAATGTCGTTTTATCCTGATCATCAGGATGAACCAGGATCTGGTTAAAGCCTGAGAACCCATCAAGCAAGGAAATCCTTGAGGCCCCAACTACTCTTTGAAGGATGTGGTCCATTTTGGGAAAGGGGTAGTTGTCTTTTAATGATACTTGGTTGAGGTTTCTCAAATCAACATAGAGCCTAATTTCCCCAGTTTTCTTCTTTGTGGGGACTAGGTTTGAAATCCAATCAGAGAATCTGATTGGTGCTATAATGCCTGCTTTGAACATTTTTTGTACCTCTTGCTCCATTGCTGGGAGGAGCATAGGATTGATCCTCCTCAGTTTTTGTTTGAAAGGCTTCTGATTTGGCTTTAGTGGGATAGTGTGTTGTATCACAGAGGTATCATAGGATTTTAGATCCTCATAACTCCATGCAAACACATCTTGAAACTCCTTAAAAAGGTCAACGTATTTGGGCTTCTGGTCAGGAGGTAGGGCAGCAGACAGTCTTATGATTTTGGGTTGTTCAATTGTCCCAATATTATGATCTTCCATAGTAGTGTTTAGGGGCTGCAATTTTGGTTTATTGGGAACATCGTTGGAATCAAAAATGTCTTCTAATGGAGCTAAGCCTATTGGGAGAAGATTGTCCTTTAGTTGTATCACCTCAGTTTCATATTCAGCTATCTCCTCACATTTAACCTGTTGGATTTCTTGTATGTTGTACTGGTTGAAAATTGTAGGATGTAGCATTTGATTGGCTGTTTTGGGTGATATTGCTTGATTGGTGTGTTTATCATGTACTTGTGGTTGATTTTCTGTCTTAAGTATTTGTGATTGACTTGCTGTCTCAGTGTCCATGTTTAGACCTGAAAACTATTCTTGTAAAGTCAGAAAATTCTTGATTTGTGTGTCATTGTCAAACACCTGCCAGTCCTTTACATTGTTTGGGACTGATGGTCTGTGTTTTACTTCGGCTGTGAAACAGTGATGAGGCTCAAAAGGCAGTTTGTAGGTACTTGCAAATGTGGCTAGACTATGAGCATGAAGGTTCTGAGTCCTAGGAATTTTGGTAATTTGGAACTCAGTGAAGGACTCTAGTAGTTCAGTGGTAGCAGACCTATAAGACCTGAGTTTCTTATTATTGGTAACAAAATTGCCTTTCACCTGTTGGATCACTAGGTCTGAATCCCCTAGGATTGATACACTTATGGCTTGTAGGGATTGTAGCAGCTTGAGGCCTAGTAGGAGAGCCTCATATTCAGCTATATTGTTGGTGCATTTGAAGTTTAGTCTGTAGGCCCTGCCTTCTGCATGGTTGTTTTGTTTGTTATGCACCCATATTCCAGCTCCTGCCCCTAATTTATTAACTGACCCATCAAATTCTAGGAACCATAAGGTTTCTAGTTCTAGGGGACGCTGAATAATATCTCTGTGGTCTAACTTTGTGAGTTGAAGTTTAGTTTCTTCCCCTGATTTGGGTTTTAGAACAGTTTTTCCATTTGATGGGATCAATTTTGTTTCTAGAGCAGTTGTCTGTTTATTGAAGTCCTGATCTTTTTTGAGTGTTTGTTTCTCATCATCATATGATTTGTCCTCTTTTAACTCAACCAATGTTTCTATGTCAGGAATTCCTTCGTTGATCTGCTTATCTGTTTTGATTATCTGAGTTTCTTCATTGTTTATGTTGCCTGTTTTGTCATTATACAAAATGTATGAGTCTATGTCAGAATGGACAGCATATATGGGGAAGTTTTGAGGCTTTTCCTCAGTGCTGACCATGTACTTCATGAGCGATTATCTGTATAGTCTCTTGGGTTGACCGAAGACTGTAATTGTAGCATATGACATGTCCAGTTGAAGGGAACCTTGAAGTTTAGCTCCCCATGACCTTGATAATAACATCCCATACTTGGGTGGGATGTCAGCAACAACCACATCCATCAAGATTGTTTTGTTGGGATATTGGACCAGGGATACACATAAGTCTTTTATTAGGCCTAGACACTTAACTTGGGTGGAATCAAATGAAAAAAGATCCTTATACGGCCTAGTGATATCTAAATTCAACCTCTCCATGACTGATTTTGGCATCAGGTTATGAGAGGCACCTGAGTCAAACATTGCATTGTGTAGTATCTTGTCATGTACATGTAGGCTGACATAAAAAGGTAGGATCCTTGTGCCTGCTGTTTTTCCATCGACCTCTGGACCAAATAGTAGTTCTGGGGTGTCATCCAACACATTGACATTGTCTATGTTTTGAGTGAGTTGGAGGGATTTCTCAATCTACTGTCTATAGATGTCATTCTTGACTAGCTCTGCAAGAGGGATGGATATTTTTAGTTTTCCAATTTCAGCTTCCAAGTCAAAGGGTTTCTCAGTTTGGACCTTCGTGCTATGGGTGAGCCCTCTTTCTTTATTTGGTAAGGTTTCTTCTTGATCTTGGGGTTTATGTTTTTCAATCACCTCTTCAGGCCTTTTGCTTGGATTGAGATGTACAGATGATGTGACTGGTGGGTTTTGTATTTGTTTAGTAACTTCTTCAATAGTTACTTCCTTTGTGGGTGAATCAGTTGTGTTCATTGGTTCTGTTATTATGGTACTCTTAGACTGCAGTCTGTCTTTGGTTTTCTCAGGCTGTGTTATGTTTACAGTCCTGCTTCTCAGTTTGTATTGTTTATGAACTTCATAGACAGCGGTGTCATAGCCCTGTTTGAAATCAAATGATTCACCTGATTTTGTTTGGAACTGTTTACTGTCTTCTTCTTGATGATCTTCCTGACTTAGGAAGACTTGGTGCTCATTATCAAGACCCATTAGGTGGATATGGGTATCATCCACTTGCTCCTCTGATGTGGATGTTTCGGCATAGTTTTCTTGAAATGGAGGTCTTATTTCTGGATCATTATTAGCCTTACCCACATTAGGGTTTTGATTCCTCCTAAAGTTTGGGTTCCTGTTGGAATTGTTTGGTGGTGCTTCCCATGAAGATTTTCTCTCCACAGATTCTACCCTGTCACCCAACCTCTTCATACCAACAATTATTGCATCTAATTTCTGGTCAAAGGCTGAGGGTTCCTCTTTAAAGGTAACTTTCTTTTCTACTTTAGCCCTGTTCCTCTTAGCAATCAGGTTTGCCTCCACTGAGACATCAAACTTTTGTGCTTCTTCAAGGGTTTCAGGGGCCCTTTCTTTTAGCTGATATGCCATTTCGGGATCAAATCTGTCAGGAAATTTGTATAAGGCCAAATCAGGAGGGGGTCTTAAATTTTGGGGTATGGCATTGTATACATTATTAAACCTAGCACAATACTCCAGAACTGTTTCTTGGGGACCTCTCTTAATCATGTCATATTCACCAAGTATGTGTAGGGGATCCTTCTTTTTCTCCCATCTGTTTGTGAAGGATTGGTAAAGTTCATCAGGTGTTGTGATGGAATTTGCAGGAAGTGATCTGAACCAAGTCCGGACATCACCTGTTAGGCTTTGGACAAAAATTATCATCCTCACAGTATCATCATCTATCTCGTAGTTCTCAAAATGGTCCTGCATTCTTTTGGCATGTTGAATAGCAGTGTAAGGGCCAGTGGAGTCAAAATATGAGATTTTGGCTTGGTAATCCTGAGGTAGAGCCACAGGATTGGCAGGTAGTTGCAAAGGTGCATATCTCATAGCCATTTTCACAAGGTTTTGGGGATTGATAAGGACAACTGGAATAAAAGGAACAGTGGGTACCACAGGGGTAGTGGGTGTAGAAGGATTTGAAGTGTTGATCAGGGGAATATGTGTGGGAGAAGAAGATGTCAGTGGAGGGCTTTGAGATGTGGATGGAGAACTAGGGGAATTAGGGGTGGAACGGAAAAGTACTTTGATTGGAGTGGGGATGGAGATGGGATGAACTGTCTCTGGACTAAGGTCAGCAGGGTTATCTTGTTTTTGCTGTTTCTTAATCAGTTTAGGGATTAAATTAGGATCTTTAAAGACAGTAGGAGGATTTGGGTCTGGGTTAGCCCTGGTGTACCGAAGGTTCTTCTTAGGAGCCAGCTTCTGAGCTAGTGCTTTTAGGTTTTTGGAGAGAGTTGTTTATCACGGACTAGACAGGATTTTGAATCAGCTCTTACTAATTTCTCAATCCTGAAGAACTCCCCAGTGGACTCGCCATTTATGTTAACACCCAGGTTGTTCCCTATGACTCCCAAGGGAATACGGCCAGGGTAACCACTAACAAATCTTTGGACTACAGCTTCTAGCCCAGCTGTAATCAGAGAGGGCTCTCTCTGTAAGGTTTGTCACTGTTTTTATGCAGGTTTTAGGCTAGTTATGAAGTGAAGGTTTGTTTGTTTTTCTTTGGTTGGGGGATGTTTTCTGATAGTTCTGAAGTGTTCTCTGCAGATGAAATTAATCCATTGGGCAATGGGGTCTGTAGCAGTTGTTTCCTTGAGATCCTGGCTTAAGTGCAGCTGGAATTACAGGGCCTTTTTATATGTCATGGAACAGAATGTAAATTGTGAGGGTGAAGTGATTGCCAACCAGTGAAGAGCAGTTAAGAATTCTTTACTGAGCTGGGTGTGAGAAAAGGACCTATTTGCTTAGGAGCATTGTCTGAATTCCTAAAACAATAGATCACTGTGGTAATACAGTATGAAAGGTAGCATTTAAGAATTACACTTTCATTCCCATAACTGAAGAAAACATTTATAATAGCTTGGATCGAGTTCAGGGTAATCTGTGATTAAATCTTGAGACTATTCTTTTTCCTTGCTATTAAGATATGTAACATACGGATAACATGACTGATATATGAAAGATAGCAAACATATAACAGACAGAAACAAGGATATAACAGAGATAAACAAGGAAACTTATTGAGCCATGAAATACGCAGGAATCCTGCAATATTGAGCCATACATTAGCAAGACATCAAGAGACACAATGCTTCAGAAATCCCATCATCCTTTGTATTAGTTGTCTGAAGATTTACAGTGGAAGAGCTACAGAATAGATATCAAGAGATTTCTTACATCCAAATTCCAACCCCTGCTTACAAATGCGAGGGGAAATATATAGAAGTCTATTACAAAATATCTCAGGCATTGAGTCATCTGAGAAATAAATATCTACTTTAACTCATACAGGAGTGGTAGATGAGAAGTTATTACAATATTCTAATACAAGATAAGTGCTCTTTACTCCTGCCAGAACAATCTTGACCTTTGGGCCTCACGGAGTCGATTGGAGTCGGTTTGACGCTTTGTCATAACTGCTGAATGGCATGTCTGTGCAGCTGTAACTTTCTGTCTCTTCTCGGCCCTGTCACCCGTGACTGCTGATGCTGCTGTTGTGGCCGAGTACCTGCGCTGATTTGGCTCAAACTTTGTCCTCATACCTGCTGATGTGTCTTTGTCCTGCTGTGTATGAAGTTCTGAATATTTCCAAAGGCAAAATTACAATTACTGACTTTGGTTTAACAGTAATCGTATCAACTCTTCCCATACGTTTGATGAAGGTAACTGATGTCTCAAAATTGACCCCATGGTCTCATCAGCCTCTGTATATTTGTAAAAATGAGGGGGTTCATCAAACAAATGTGCAATTTCATTCCTGATAAAAAATAAATTATCTACTCTATCAAAAAGAATCTGCCCTGTTACTGGGCCTGCTTCTGACGATGTACTAGGTGCCTCTGAAATTTGTGTTGCTACAAAATTGCTTACTCTCTTGGCATATTTCTCATGGGAGAGTAATTTTCCTGATGTATTCAATGGGCTAGGGAGCCCCCTATTCTGCAAAGCCATAAACCTGTTCTGAAATTTATTAATATCGGCTTGAATGTCCTGGGTCCTCCTCTCCAGGGTCTGAATTAGGTTTCTCAATGTCAGGACCTTTTTGATTAGGGAGATGGTCTCTGCCCTGTTTCCAATCCCCATCCTTACCAGCTGGGAGCTTTTCCTGTAGTTCAGCACGTCTATCATCTAAGTGGCAATCTCAGGCATGCTACCTAGAGTTGCCCTTGCTCTCTGTATTTCTCTGCGTTCTCTTCCAATGAGGGCTATTTGCTCATATATAGCCTCAATATACTCCCATTGGTCTGTTATGGACTGGCCAATGTAGCCCCAGATGACCCTCTTAAGCTTTGCTGTGACTTTATCCAATGTGAGCTCTTTTTCTAGCTCAACAATCCTCTTCTTTAGGGCCTTTACCTCCCTCTCTCTTTCTGCTACATTTTGTTTTGATTTGTCATATTTTTCTTTTATTTTTGCCAGATTGTCCTGGGCTTGGCTCAGCTCAGACATCTGGGACTCCAGTACCTGTATTTCTTTCCTCAGCTTCTGCATGTCCAGGCTTTCAGCCTGCTCTGTTGTTGGTGCTGAGGTGTCTGGGGCTTGCTGCTGCACTTGTTGGCTGGGATGGGCAGTGTCTTGAGGGGTTTCCTCAAGGTTTATTGTTTCTGGAGGTGGCTGTGAGGTTTGCCTTGCCTCCTTTTGCTGCAATGCTGCATCTAAATGGGCCTCTAATTCCTGCAGCTTTTCTTGAGTTTGGATGAGCTCCTTGTATAATGTCATTAGTAAGGAAGCTGCATCCTTTTCTTGCCTCTGCTGGGCAACCTCTTCTGTTTGTGGGTGAAGAGTTGCTGGGATTTTCAATTTCTTTTTCATTGTTGCCATGTCAGCATCCCTTAGCCTGAGGACATCTTGTACTGCTTTAACATCCTTGGGATCATGCCCAAACTCTACTATAATCTCCTCCAAGGCTTTGATTCTGTTGTCCTTGGCTTGAGAGGAAGCCCTTTCCAACTCAAGCTGTGCAGCAGTATTATTCAGGCTATTTTGCAGCCTGTAGTTGACCAAGGTCTTATCAGCCAAGGTGGCATAGACCATCCCACCCGTTTGTTTATGGAGCTCAATCTGATCCATTGGGTGGATGTCTTTTGACAGGACCTCCAGATTGGTCCTGATGTAGTCTGCAGCTGTTTGTGGTTGCTGCACTGTTGGTGTGAAGTGGCTTAATGTCATTTTCCCCTCCTGCACATCAAAGGCAGACAAGAGCCTTTGTTGGTTTGTGGGAGCCATGTTCAGCAGATGATTGTAGAGTTGAATTTTTAATGGTTCACTCCTCCTCTTGATGTCAATGAACTGCTGTTTGATGCTTGTTTCTCCTCCCTTCCTCTGTGCTGAGGAGCTCACTTCTCCTAAGGCTGCCCTGTCTTGCTCCTGTTGTAAGGAGCTGGCTGATCCCTCCATGCTTGGCATTTCCTCCTCCGAGAAGGGATTTAATCTTTGTCTTTTCTCTGATGTTTCAGTGATGGGAGTCTCCCTTTCTCTTTTTCTGCTTACGTCCTCCCTTTGAGGGGTTTGGAGGACGGAGGAGTCAACCCTAGAATCCTGCCTTGGAGGCGCCATTGGTGTTGTCTGTTCTTGGGTGGCCATTTGGGCCTCTGCTGATTGTTTCCCCTGACCCTGTTGGTCTTTTTGTTGCTGTTCCTGCTGGGGTTGCTATTCTTGACCCTGTTGGCTGCCCGGCTCTTCCATGACCTTTTCCTTGCCCTTGCTCTGCTCTGGGTTTGTGGTTTGCACTGCCTCTTGCTGTGTTGTTGAAGATGAAGCAGCTCCTCCTGTTTGAGGCTTTGGCATAGTAGGTACCTGAGAAGGAGATTCTAAGTCAGCCATTTTTAATAAATGCCTTCTAGCCCTTTCAATTAGTTCTTCCTGAGTGATTGGCTCTTCCAGTGTGTTTATTCTCCATTTTGGTTGGTTTGCATGTCTTTGAATATGGAGCAAGCTCACATGCTCATAGCTGGAGAGCTTGTATTTCTGCCTTCTCAAGGATATGGAGTTGTTAGGGTCATAGGGCTTCCACAGAAAGCTTTGTTTTAGGCCAAGGCCTTCTAATCTTCTGTCAGACTCTTTCTAGCCTTCCCTTTTGTTTAAGATAAAGTGGCCCAGTTGATTTCTCACTTTAAGTTGTGCATTCTTGCCCCTTCCTGCAAAATGCACCATATCGGCATTGCCAAATTGCCTGAAATATTCTAAGGCAAACAGTCTCATTGGCACATACCTGGGCAATCTGTATGGGCGCAACTCACACCCATATATATTGATCAAAGTATAGTGTTGGTAAAAGTACCAATCCCCTATGCTGTATGCACTAGATAGTTGCAGAATCCTCTGCATCTCATCACTCAGTCTTGGAGGAGGTGAGGTCAAGAAGAGAGACATAGCTGGATGGATGAACAAGTCTATGAACTCAGAGTATGTGTATGGAGAGTATGAGAGGATGTGGAAGACTGAGGTCTAGTACACTAGTGACCTTGGGTTGCCTGCTGCATCAGTTCTCTTGATCTCAAAAGAGAACTTCTCATGTTGGTAGTACAGGATGAGATGTTAAATGTATGAGGTGTATCTAAACACCCTCTCCCTGGACAAGTTTAAAAATTGCTCATGTATTTTGTCTGAGATGTATGTAGCATAATCATAGCAAATAGGAGTCTTGCCAGGGGAAAACATTGTCATCATCACTAATACAGTTTCCTCAATAAACTCTAGTGATTTGTACCCCAAAACTGAGCTAATCATATAAGCCAATTCCAGACCCAGTTGATTGAGATAGCCATCAAAAATGGGAGGGTGCAGCACCGTGTTAGAGTTTGTGATGAATAATTGATTCAGCTTTAGGATCTGTGCTTCCGTTAATATCTTGGCTCCTTGGTTGATCAAGTCCAGTGGGGACAAGGGGACCAACTTCTTCTGGGTTTTGAACTGGAGAATTTCCTTGATGGCCTCAGGGGTTATGTAAAACACTACTGCACCATTAGGGTCAAGTACAACCCTCTGCATGGGGTCATAGCAGCCAGCACATAGGTGAATCAGGTCAGGGAACTGGTTGACCTGAGGGAGCTTGAAGATTGGGAGGGAGGACTCCCAAATGCCTAGAATATCTGTTCCATCTTTATGTTTGGCTCTGAGCTCATTTAACAGATGAATGTGGAATTTTCATTTAGATGGGCTGTCCTCTGAGATTTGGTAGTCTAGGTCTGCCAAATCCTGCCATTCTTGCTCTCTCTGGGGGGCATTTAGAGGAGCAACATTCAGGGCTGCTGGGACTTCTGAGGTCTGCATATTTGTTGAATGCTACTTGACAAATAAGGAAGGCACTGCCTGAGAATGGAAGATTTTGAAGAATGCTGGTAGGTCTACAGCAATTAGGATACTGTTTGGCTCTCTGAGAAGGCTATTTATCGTGTTTAGGAGACCTCTCTGTGATAATTAGAAGCAGGTCATGGACTCTGGTTCACGACTGCGCGAATGAAAAAAGGGTTTTACTAAGAATTCAGTTCGAAATGGCTCTGCCAGTGAAATTTGACGGTTATTTCTTCAATGGGGAGCTGGGTATGTGTGTTTTTACTGTAATTTCTTAAGCTGCTGCCGTGTTCAGGTGTTTTTTAGCATTTACAGAGAATAAACCAGGTTGCAGGGAGGTTTCATGGACAAATACCTGTTTAACAATTTGCTCAAGTCGGAACAGCAGTTGGGTGCACGCTCTGAAGCTCTGTGGTTGCTCTAGAATCAGTTGGCGAATTGTTCGTTGTAAGGCGCATGCAGAGAGTGCAGAGGTGTTTTTATAAAAAGTGAGAAAAAACACGTAATTTTGGCAAAATATGGCTTTTTTGGCTTATTGGCGCGTTTCTTTAAATGATGTCAGCAAGTGGGTCTGGGTTGGATGACGTTAGCAGGACATCATCAGATGACGTGGCGGCCTGAGACCGGTCCACGGGGGCGATGAGGTGGCGGCCAGGTGGACGAATGGATGATAGGGTGCGCGGTCGTGGTGTTGAAATAAAGGACAACAGGGAGGGTGACGCAGGCAGACAGGTGTCTTCATATCGGGCCCCCTCCTATACGGCAAGGAATCTGTCAGAGGGGGCTCCGACGGAACATGGGGGCGACGTGTGGATTCCCGTGACATCATCGTCTGACAAATATCGGACGATATCTGTCGAACGTCGGGGCCCCTCCAAAATCCACTACAACCGTTGGATTTAAGGCGCGCGATCTGACGACTATCGGGAAAGGAATATGTGCGGAAGATATGGTCAACGGTGGTTATCTGTCGGATGTCGGGCCCCTCCGAAATCCCTGACGACTGTAGATCTGAAAGGCGCGAGATCGGACGGATATCAGGCCCGCAAGCTGCACGGCGGATAAAGTCAACGGGCGGCTTAAAATAATAATATGTATTGGTAATCGTGCCCGGCGGGACCCTTCGGGTTATCAATGATTTTCAATGGTTTTTTGAATGTTTTCTTTTATAAGCCCGAATACACCCGACAACTTTAGAAAAGGCGAAACTGAAGGTTTTTCATGAAATTTATGCATAAAACATATCGAAGACAAAACATTAGGATAGGCGGGTTTAATAAGATTTCATGAAAAAGGCGCATGATAGCTTCCGACCTTAGGATAAGGCGGAGAAAGTGGGTTTCTTGATATTTTTGCCTTTAAAGGGTATAAGGGTGCAAAAAAGGGGTTTTTTCAAGGCTTTTCAGGCAAAATGGAGAGCTGGCTATGAAGATAGGCTCTGATGGAAAAAGGGGTTAGGCTTGGGTTCTTGAACCTAACCAGGTGTTAGTCCAATGCCCCAGTAGTGAACACATATGGCTATAATGCCAGGGGAAGGGATATTTATACAAATTTTGGGGTTTATACACCATGGTGTTAATACTAGTAGGGGAAGGGTAAGATAGGGGAGTTATATAGTAGAATTAGAGGTTAACATGGATGAAGGGGGTAGGTGAGGGGGAATGTCACTGAGTTTGTTTTAAACACACTTAGTTTAGAGAGTAGATCAAAATGAAAAGATTTTGCACAAGAAATGTGGCTTTTGAAGGATGAAGAACCTCCATGAAACCATAAATCTTTCCCTGCACCTTAACTCGTGAGGGGATGTTAGTAACAAATGGGAAAATGGAAGGAAGGGAGGTTAGACATGCTTCTTTGATTTGCTTCTCTCATTTTGGCCATCAAAGTCAAAGTTTGAACTGAATATCACTTCTGCAACCCCATCTACCTACCCAACTAATTTGCCTAGCATTTTTTGTTTCTTCTTGAAGGGTGCACTTGGACTTGCAAACCCTTTATGTGTCTTTTCTTTTCCATTGACTTTTTACTTTCATTTCCTATCTAGCACTACCCTTATTTCTTCCAAGGCCCCAGATTAAGCAGTTGGGAACCTTAGTTTCTCTGCCTAACTACTGATCCGCCAAGATTAAACAGTTTGGACAGATTTCTTTCTCTATTCTACAACAAAAATTGAAAACATGGCATGATCCAGATTAGACTGTTGGATCATCCATCAAAATAGAGTCATTATCAAGATATAGACACACCTTGTCTTTCCTGGAAAATATGGGATCTTTGTAGCAGCAAAGCAGAGTATATTTGGCACTTGAATTTTCCAATCATGAAAGATGAAACCTATTGGTATAGGTGTCCAACAGATGGATGCTAAGGGTCCATAGGGACCTCACCTAGCCTCGCCAACCTGTCCCACGCTTTCCTTCCTTCTCCATCCCATCTGCACAACCAAACCCTAATTAGCACACAATCACAATCATCCCATCCACTTAAAGGAAAAAATACAAAAACATGTCTTTTATGATGCAAGCAATTTAGATCCATGCATTTTTCACTTATCGATGTCAGAGCAGCATTTAAGAGTTTCCTCACGTCATTTGCATTATAGAGGCTCTAGACTATTAAATTAGGGTTTCCTAGGTTTAATTTTTTTGATTTGCTTCAGTTCATTTTTGTCAAGGAGATTAGTCTTCTTTGAGCTAGCTTTCCATCTTGTAAGCTTCTCTGTGAGCCCCTAGAAGTGGCTTGACCCTAGCGGATTGTGCCAGCCTGACCAAGTGACACTGCGCCAAGAGCTAGTACTGTCATACAGCCCGTCGCTTCCAAGTTTGTACGAACTACCGGGTTGATAAAATGAGAGACAGGAAGCCCCAGGAGTTGTAGCATTATTTCTACAATACTGGAGCTCACCAAAAGGAACAACTTGATTAGATCCCTCATCCTTTATACTTAGAAGATGGTCCCGATGAACAATTTTCGGATGCACATGAGATGCAGGGAAATTTGTATTCTTCTTTTTTTGAAGAAGAACATGAGACTATGGCTCACCAGGAGGCCAGTCATGATAGGGAAGAAGCAACAAATGAGGAAGATATATATTATTATTGCAAACAATTTGTAGATTTCATGCAAGCATAGCCACAACGTAAGTATGATATAAGATATTCAAAGAAGAGGTCAAGGGAATCAGAACAATAAGGGGAAGCTTCTCCCCAAGTTGTTCCCGCAGTACTAAATAAAGGGAAATGTAAGCTGAATCCTAACCCTTCAAAGATAAAAGTCTCCTCTAATAAGGAAAGCAACAGTTCAGAGGGACACACAGAAAAGGAGGCACCTGCTCTGTTGAAAACTGCCAATGGTAAGGAAGAAGGAACATAGCTAGGAGGTATAGAATAAGTCCCACCAAGATTCAATCTCTAGAAGGAGCTTGGAAAGGTAAAAACTCATGTTCCCTTGACTAAGCTTCTAAAGTAGCCTACTTATAAATATCAAGTATCTCAATTCATGCATCCCTCTACTTCAACTTCAACCCATGATAGTTTAAACCTCCAAGAGGAGAGGCCAATGGTGGTTTTTCGGCCACATGTGGAAGAGTTGGATCCTTCTACTGTACCTTTCTACATGACCCTAAGAATCCATGACCTCCTACTGCACAATTTCATGTTAGATTCAGGAGCCTCACACAACCTCATGCCATTATCAGCGATGGAACAACTGGGTTTGGAGATCACCATACCATACAAGGTCTTGTACTCCTTTGAATCCAAGAGAGTCAAGTTCTTAGGCATGATAAAGGATCTGGTGGTAAACTTGGCTCAGATCCAGGTGAAGAGTGTCGTAATGGACATAGTGGTGGCCGATATACCTCCTCATTTTGGAATGCACTTATCTAGATCTTGGGGTTCCAAGGTGGGTGGCTCTATAAAGCTAGATCTGACTTATGCCACTATTCCCACTTTTGGAGGTGAACAAAGGAATATGTATAGAGAATCCAGGTTTGTAAAAATCGTGACCCCAACTAAAGGCTCTGAAAAATCCCCAATGCATGGGAAGGATAGCAACATATCCTGTCTATTCCTAGAAGAGGATGGGACATTCCTAGATGAAACATCAATACTCCTAACAGGGTAGTTAGAGCACATGTGAGCAAATGAAAATAAAGTATGGAAATTGTACTTCGATGGAGCAAACTCAAAAAAGGGAAATGGAGCTGGAATATTGTTGTTATCTCCAGGGGGCAGCCTAATACCCCTCCTGTTCAAATTGGAATTTGAGGCGACCAACAATGTGGTGGAGTATGAGGCACTACTCCTTGGATTAAAAATGGAAAAAAATATGAATATCAAATGCGTAATAGTCTACAGAGATTCTGAATTGGTCGTAAGGAAAATGAGAAATCAGTGCCAAGCCAAACACCCTAGAAAGAGGACCTATCGGAATGAAGTGTGCAATTTAATTGAAAATTTCTTCCTAGCCTTTAATATCTAATTTCTACCTAGGGAGGGAAACATAATGGATGACTCTCTTGCTATAGTTGCAAGTACTTTCAGGCCCCCACAAAATCTGCTCCTCAGATATGATATAGAAGTCAGACATAGACCTTTAATACCTGATAATGTCCAACATTGGCAGGTATTCAAAGATGAAGAGCATGTGAAAATATTCATAGAAGTTGTTGGGGAGTTTTCCCACTCCAACATCGATCAAGAAGTAGAAAAATCAAAGCAAGAAGCCACTTCGAGGAAAGACACAATGGTTAGGTGCAAAAATTTTCAGTTGAAAGGGAACACCATCCCTCACAAACTTGTTCCACTCAAAAGAATTTCTAATAAAGGAGACATAGCCTCCAAACAAATGGCTCCTGAGAAGGATGACCAAGTAGAAGACTACAACATCGTATCATAGGAAGAGCCCCAGATGAATAGGTTGTTGAAAGGAATCCCTTGCAATACAAAAAAAGGTACTTAAATCTATTCAAAACTTACAAGGATGTATTTTCTTGGTCTTATGATGATTTGAAAGCATTTGATACTAACATCATATGACACAATATTCCTTCGAAGCATGAAGCAAAACTGTGTAAGTAGAAACTCAGACAGATAAATCCACTCTTACTCCCCTCCATTGAAAAGGAGGTAAGGAAGCTGCTACATGAAAATATCAAAGTACCTTTAAGCTACTCTGAGTGGGTAGTTAATTTGGTCCCTGTCTGGAAAAAGAATGGAGAGATAAGGCTTTGTGTAGAGTTTCAGAATCTAAATAACATGTCTTGCAAGACAACTACCCACTGCCCAAGATGGATAATATGTTGCAGAAGGTGGTTGGTGCATCTAGAATGTCCATGATAGACGGATTCTCTGGATATAACCAAGTGGCAGTCCACCTTGAGTACTAGAAAAAGATTGCTTTCACCACTCCGTTGGGAACATTCATGTATGTCTGCATGCCTTTTGGGTTGATAAATGTAGGGGCCACATTTCAGAGAGCTATGGACATAAATTTTGTAGGCGAGCAAAACAAATTTGTGGTGGTCTACCTAGATGGCATCACAATTTTTTCTAAAATTGATGAAGAACATATCCTCCATTTAAAGCTCACCTTCTAGAGGTGCAGGAGGTATTTTCTCTCTTTGAATCCTAAGAAGTCTTCGTTTGCCCTGAGTGAGGGGAAGCTACTTGGACACATAGCAGCACAAGGAGTAAATATTGATCCTGAACGAGTCAAAGCCATCAACCATATTCCCCTACCTAGAAACAAGAAAGCGGTCCAAGCCTTTTGAGGAGAATAAATTTATTGAGACGATTCATACCCAACTATGCTGAGATAGTCAAGGGTATTACAGACATGCTCAGCAAGGAGAATGAAGTCAAGTGGAGCCCTGTCCCCCGTGATTCGTACATTAGAATCACAGAATCTTTGGCTGAGGCCCTATTGATAGTAAGCCTCGACTATTTAGTGCCTTTCTACATCTTTTCTTTCACCTCTCCACATACTATCACTGTTATGCAGCTACATAAAAATAAAGAAGTTTATGAGAAGCCCATCACCATTTTCAGCCAAGTCCGAAGGGATGCTGAACTGAAATATAATATATTGGAGAAACAAGCCTTTGCACTGCTCAAGGCTCTGAAGGCATTTCGTATGTATGTACTGCAATCAAAAATCACAACATTCGTTCCAATGACTACAATCAAGGAAATCCTAGTGCAAGGAGACACGAAGGAAAGAGGGGCAGGTGGATAGCTAAAATAGAAGAATATGAGCTAGAAATAAAGCTCACCAAACTCACTAAAGGCTAGGGATTGGCCAAGATTTTATATGAGTCCAACTGCCAAGCTCTAGGGTAAACCTGATCACTAAGTAAGGAAGACTAGAGGATCACCAGAATGGAATTAAAACAACTAAGCAAAAGATCTATGCTAGATATGAGGGATCACCCTGTTATAAGAACATTGTTCATTACCTCTTATTCCTAAGGTGCCCATTGGGGCTAGATAGATCCAAATACCGAAGTCTGAGATTGCAAGCAAAGAATTATATCATATCCAATGGCCTACTCTATTGGAAGGACCCGGTGGGGGTAAAACTACTATGGTTGGTAGAGGGAGAAACCCATAAGTTGATTGAGGATTTCCGCAGAGGAGTTTGTGGGGGACACTACAACTGGAAGACCACAACACATAAAGTCCTCAAGGAAATATTCTACTAGCCTACACAGTTTGGATATGTTTACTCTTAGGTCATGTCGTGCCAGAAATGCCAATTGTTTGTTGAAAGGCAGAAGTTTACTCCCCTCTCCCTGATTCAAGTACATGTGGATGAACCTTTTAGACAGTGGGGATTGGACTTCATTGGATAAATAAACCCACCATCCAATGGCCAACACAAGTGGATACTGACAACCACTAAATATTTCACCATGTGGGTATAGGCCATCCCAGCTAGAAATACTACAGACTGAGTGGTGATAAAATTCATGAAAGAGAACTTACTATCCCACTTTGGGTGTCCTTTCAAAATTATCATGACTAATGCTCAGGTCTTCAAATCTGCAAAGTTCACTAGCTTTTGCCATAAGTTCAATATCATTATTGGGCACTCCACTACATATTACCCTCAAGGTAATGGCTTGGCTGAGTCCTAAAACAAAACTGTGGTGAGGGTGCTAAAGAAGACCATCACTGAAAATCAAAGGAACTAGGACTCCCAACTAAAGTTTTCTCTGTGGGCTAACCAAGTAACACCTAAACAATCCACTTGGAAATCACCTTATGAGCTAATGTACAACAAGGTTGTTGTCTTCCCTATCCAATTAGCATGAAGTTGCTATAAGAAGTTGAGGAGGAGTCGAGTGCCTTGACTAGAAGGATAAATCAGATAGTGGAGCTTCATGAAAATAGAGAACTGGCGGGGACGAAGTTGTCTAATTACCAACAAAAAATGAAATCTCTATTCGACATGAAGGCTAAGGACAATCCCCTTCAACCAAGAGATTTAGTTCTCAAGTGGGATGCCCACTTCGAAGACAAAGGAAAACATGGGAAATTTGATCTGCTATGGTTCGACCCCTTCAAGATTACAAAAGAGAGGGAAAATAACACTTACTTGCTTGAAAAATTGGATGGTAAATTGTTGGAACTGCCAGTAAATGGTCAGTTCCTAAAATTTTATTTTCAAAATTAGAGGTATCTATTTAACACTCATTGTAAATACTAGTGTGTGTGTATTGTAATTTTTATTTGAATTTTTCAGTTTATGATTGAAAAAGTCCATTTTCACAGACTTATATTTTGTTTAAGAATGACTCCATTCCCAATAGAAGAAAAGCTACTAGTTGACAGGTTCTCACGAGCTTGCTAGCAAGGCGCTATCCCCAGTTGGAGCCAATGTTTTCACTCACTGCATTGTGGGTTACAGTTGGTCAAGGTTTCCTAAGAGTAGTGAAGTTTGAAGCCACCTTCCTAGGCTGCATAAGACCTTGGAGCTTGATTGGACCCTTCCCATTGCGTATTTCTCAGAAAGAGCTTTCCAATGGTATATGGAAGTCCAAGAATGGACTTATAGATTAGAAGTTAGAGCATGTTGAAGTTACCCTTGGAAAATCTGGAAAACAAAGAAAATGACCAAGTATATGTAGAAATTTTCTAATGGTAGGTTAACCTGATAATGCAATATTAATCAAAGCAGAATATTATAACCTACTTCTACTATCAATTTGCGGAAGCTTAAAGATCGAGTTGAACAATATAACCAGAAGAAGAAGAATCAATGGCACAATACACATGAAAATACTTTGGGGAATGCCTCAACTAAAACCCCACATTATTGTATTATCATACATGGTGGAAATACATAGGAATTATATAAAGCCTTAGCTCTCACAGCTAGCCAGCTCTCAGTACAATACTCACAAATTCTCACAAGCAATATTGGCTTCTCTCCAACCTTCCTCTCTGCCCTCCAAGCTCCTATTTCCTTGCGTTGTTCCTTGTGGATGATTCTCCTGTTACCAAGTGGATTATCTCTCCAAAGCTGCACAATCCTCAAGGATTAAATCCTTGACTGCATGCATGAGTTTTCTCCATGAGAAAACACATGCAACTGATAATACACTGTCCTTGACTTTAATCTCAACTCGGTCTTTCTCAGAATAGACATGCATGAGTTTCTGATGAGGGAATATTCAGTTAACTGGAGTAGCACTAGTTGAGTGCATGCATGCATCAACTCACTGTTAACTCTCTATTAGTTCCTCAAATAGTTTGGAACTAATTTAACTGGACTTAACTCAGTAAACTGAGTTAACTAATTACAACTCAAATATAATTCAATCTTATCTCCTTAATTTAAGGGACAACTATTGCATGACTTCAGAAAGACTTCTAACTTGAATTTCTCCAACTAATTACTTTAAAATAAATTAATTAATTATTTCCAAGTAGCTGTTAAGACTAAATTCGATTTTAATTCACAACTTAATTCAAGGACAAATTAAATTGGAATATAATTGTTGCCATATTTCAACACTCCATCTCAACAAGAAAGGGATTATCTGCCACCCCGATTCTGTCTCTATGGAACTCGAATTTATACTTTGACAATGCCTTTGTCAAAATGTCAGCATCTTGCTCCTTTGTCGAAATATATACTGAACCAACATGATCCTCCTTGACCTGTAAAAAGCCATGGGAAACAAATCTTGTCTTATGCTTCTCCAAACTACTATCAACAGCTTTCTTTACCTTGTAAAGCCAATGGGAACTCACAACTGGCTTGTTCTTCGGTTTCAGAACCACATCCCAAACACTGTTACGAACTATGGAGTCATACTCCTCCACCATAGTATCAACCCAAATTGGCTGCTGCACTGCTTCCTCAAAGGAAGATGGCTCAGTCTCAACACATTCCTCATCAAGGGCCATGTATCCAGTGTACCTCTCAGGTAACCTCCTCTGTCTATGCTAAGAAGATGGTGCTCCCACACTCTCTCTCGCATCCTCCAACAATCTGTCAACTTCTCTTGAGCGCTTCCATCCATCTCTAGAAGACTCTGCTTGAGTGGATGTCTCCACTCCTGGAACCTCTACATGCGACTGCTCCACATCAGTCTGAGGCTCCTCCTCCTTAGGAACCAACAATTCCTCCACAACCTATAGTTGGAGCTCCCTCTCAAGGGAAACTCACATGGCCTTCTTCTCATCAAACTTGAGATCTCTGTGAACCACTGTCCTCCAACTGGTAGGCAAGTACACCTGATAGTTGTGAGGTGTATTAGTGTACCCCACAAATATCCCCAACTCTGCTATCAGCTCAAGATTCTTCCGTGCATGCTTTGCCACATGGCAATATACCGATGAGCCAAATATCGTGAAGTGACCCACATCTGGTCTCTTATCGGAGAAAGCTTCCTTTGGTGTCTTCATCCCAAGTATGTGATGTGGGCTTCTATTCTGCAAATAGATTGTTGTGTTGCATGCCTCATCCCACAAGTGAAGTGGTAGGCCTTGGTGATGCATCATTGCCTGTGATGCCCCTACAATAGTTCTGTTCTTCCTCTCGTCCACCCCATTCTACTGTGGGTTACAAGGTTTCGTCAACTCTCGTTTAATTCCTTCTGTTGCACAGAAGTCCTTAAACTCTTGAGAGACATATTCTCCATTGTTGTTGCTTCTCAAGGCCTTGATCTTCTTCCCTAACACTTTCTCGGCCAAAGCTTTGAACTCACAAAACTTTGTGAAGGTTTGGTCCTTCTTCTGCATGAAATAAATCTAGCATTTACGAGAATAGTCATAAATGAAAATCACATAGTACCTTTGCTTCATTGTGGATTTTGTTGAGAATGGTCCACACAAATCAGTACGAACTCACTCTAAGATAGCCTCTGCTCGACTGTCTCGATCATGAAAGGAAGACTTGGTGTACTTTCCCAAGGTACAACCTTTGCATGTGTCTACTTGCTCAAATTTACCTTTGGGAAGTCCTATAGATATCTATTGCATTATCTTCAAAACCCCATGATGCAAATGGCCCAACTGCTTGTGCCACAACTCATCAATGTCTTGGCTTTGCACCAATTTTGCTTTCGTACTCAATGTTGCACAATCATCTACATCTAGTTTATATAGATTCTTCACCCAAATCCCTATCCTCTTGGGCTGACTCGTGGCTATGTGACTTAGGAATGCCTTTCATTTACTGTAGACAACATCATAGCCTTTGTCCACTGAAATCGTCACCGATACCAAGTTCTTCTTCAGTCCAAGCACATACATCACATCTATCAAGGTGAGAGGAGCTCCATGCTCCCTTTGAAAAGCAACCATGCCCACTCTTGAAACACTATACCTTCCATCATCACCCATCTCTATGCACATCTTGAGGTCTTTCTCCTCCAAGGCATTGAATAAATTTTTATCACCGATCATGTGGAATGTGGCTCCATTGTCAAGATAACAGACACAACCCATCATTGATGACACCATGCATGCGATGAGGGTAAATTCCATTTTGAACTGAGAGGCTAATGCCTCACCTTCAAATCCTTCTGAGGATCCCTTCTTGGAATTCTTCAATGGGAAATTAGTCGCATAATGTCCCATCTTGTGACAAGTAAGGCATCTTACTTTAGACATGTCACCCTTCTTCCCTCCATGAGAAGAATTCGATTTAAAATGGGAAGCCTTCCGCTTCCCTTTCCTTGCCTTACTTGCTGAGGAAAGTTTTTCTTCATTATCATTCTTGGATGAAGAACCATCTCGTGTGCTCCTCTTGATCTCCTCCTGCATAATATCTGACCACATTCATGCCCAATCCAACAATTTCTCCCTTCCATTCAAAGAGTCCTGGTAGCTATTCCAACTCTTTGGAAGGCCAAGGAGAGCGAGGCTCACCATATCATCATCAGAAGTAGTTATTCCCACATTGCCAACCTCATCTCTGTAGGTGGTGATCTTGTTTAGGTATGTGGAAATAGTATTTCCCTTCTCCATCTTGATTCTTCAAAGCTTATCCTTGAGCGCCAATTTCCTCTGGTTGCTACTATTCTGGTAGAGGTCCTTCAAGGTCTTCCACATTGAAAATGGAGTATCCTTCCCATGGAGACTCGAGACAATATGGTCTCGAACTCCCTCAAGGATGATCCGTCTCACCTTCGCCACACACTTCTTCCACTCAGCCAACTCTTGGGCATTGGTTGAAGCTAGCTTTGAGATTTCTTGATCAATGAATTCCTTCAAGCCATTGTCTTCTAATACAGCCTCCATTCTATCTTTCGATGCTATGTAGTTCGAGCTACCTTCCAAGTCATACTCAGGTCTCAAGCCATAGAACACCATTCACCAACCTTGAAGTATGATATGAATTTGATTTGTACCAACAACCCCGAACTTCAAACTTCGAATTCTCTTCTCAGTATACTATTCACAACTTCGATACCATGTAGAAAAATCTCTACAAATCCAGCTCTGATACCATGTAGAAATTTTCTAATGGTAGGTTAACCCGACAATGCAATATTAATCAAAGCAGAATACTATACCCTACTTCTACTATCAATTTGCGGAAGCTTAAATATCGAGTTGAACAATATAACCAGAAGAAGAAGAATCAATGGCACAATACACATGAACATACTTTGGGGAAAGCCTCAGCTAAAAACGCCACACTATTGTATTATTATACATGGTGGAAATACATAGGAATTATACAAAGCCTTAGCTCTCACAGCTAGCCAGCGCTCAGTACAATCCTCACAGATGCTCACAGGCAATCTTGGCTTCTCTCCAGCCTTCCTCTCTGCCCTCAAAGCTCCTATTTCCTTGCATTTTTCCTTGTGGATGATTCTCCTGTTACCAAGTGGATTATCTCTCCAAAACTGTGCAATCCTCAAGGATTAAATCCTTGATTGCATGTATGAGTTTTCTCCATGAGGAAAAACATGAAACTGATAGTACAGTATCCTTGACTTTAATCTCAACTGGGTATTTCTCAGAATAGACATGCATGAGTTTCTTATGAGGGAATATTCAGTTAACTAGAGTAGCACTAGTTTAGTGCATGCATGCATCAACTGACTATTAACTCTCTATTAGTTCCTCAAACAGTTTGGAACTAATTTAACTGGACTTAACTCAGTAAACTTAGTTAACTAATTAAAAATCAAATATAACTCAATCTTATCTCCTTAATTTAAGGGACAGCTCTTGCATGACTTCAGAAAGACTTCTAACTTGAATTTCTCTAACTAATTAATTTAAAATATATTATTAATTATTTCCAAGTAGTTGTTAAGACGAAATTCGATTTTAATTCACAATTTAATTCAAGGAAAAATTAAATTGGAATATTCTTGTTGCCACATTTCAACAGTATAAAGGCAAATCTCATATTGGGGACTCGGGAGCTTATCACAACCGCAAATTGGCGATCGGTAGAGTCTAGTAGGTAGGAAGTAGTGGCAAGAGTGATATCTGTGATATGCTAATCACCGATATTGCAAATTGGTGATCGGTGGGGTCCAAGACAAAACGTCGCTATATATTAGTGGTGTTAGGGGATTGGTTATCGATGATTAGAGTGATCGCGGGGGTTCTAACTTAAAAACACTGGGAACTGCCGATTTTGTGATCTAGTGTAAAAGTGCAGGGGGAACCCAAAACCAATTTATAAAGGAATTTCATGAAAAAAGCAAGCACGGGTGGACCCTTTATCTCTCCTCCATGTGGCATACAGTGGGTGACTTGGCAGTACAGGGGAAACATGTCACTCAGTTTCGGCATTTTCAGGGGTCTTATGGGGGCATTTCGAGGTGACACGTGCCACCACTCACGGGTGCCACATGGCACTAATGATGTTAGTGGCCTAGGCTTATCGACGATTAGCGATTAATGACTCTTGGGTATCGACTTATCGGCAATCGGTAGGGGGTAACCACCCCAAACCCTTGCGAAATGTGACGATGCGATATAGCATAAAAGTGATGGGGAGGGCCAAAACATCTTAAAAAAGGAAAACAATGGAAAAAAAGGGGCATGCAGCCCCTTTCTCTCCCTTCCACGTGGTAGTACGACTAATCGTAATTGAAAATCGGTGGGTTAATGCTCCCAAAACCTCAAAATGCCTCCATTTTGTGTGATAAGAGTTTTAAAGTGCCAAGATGTAGGATTTTGCGGTACAAAGAAAAAAGGCCCTCAGACACAAGTCTAATGGCTTTAGTGCCTGAAGACTAAGCCGCTGGTCTCAACCCTTGGTTATATGAAGAAAACAAAGGAAAGGGGCTATACCTAAATGAGCCTAAGGGGAAAGAAAAATGAATATATTTCATGATGTTTCAGTTTTAAGGGCCTGCACTCAAATGACTTTGTGTTACATCATAAATGCATCCCCAGGTGCATTAGGGTGCCGAAAAGGTTTTTTGCAGAGATATTAAGGCGGATGGGTCGACAGCTAAGGTCTTAAATGGAGTATGGTGTAGCAATGGATCAGTACACAGGGACTTAGGAAGATTAATGGCTCAGCATGGAGCCCCATCCCTCTACACAACAAAGGACCGCCGAGACAAGCACTTATAGTTGACCCACTCCCTACTCCACTGAACAAGGAATTCAAGTAGTAAAAGAAGAAATGATGTGAGTCAATTGAGGAGCGCAAGAAGCCATACAATGAGCCAATTGCAAACTAAAGCAGAAGCAATTACAAGGATGGGCACTGAGAGAGTTTAATCCTTCCCTCTGACTGTTTATTTATTTTGATGTCCTACAATTTGCATCCTTTGAAGGAGGCCATTAAATATGTAATATTTTGGATCACAAAGCCATCCCCATCTGAGACAGCTAGTTGAATTGACATCTAGGACTTGACTAAAGATATTTCTGATGTAGTGAATGTCCATGCCTCCCCTCTCCAGATAAATAGGGGAAAGAAAGACTTAAAAAGGTTTAAAAATTCTAAAGAAAACACTACATGTTAATTTTAGACTGTATGGCTTGGAAGACGGATCTTTCAGAATATTAATGAAATGGTGGTGATTCCCCCTTCAAGTATCACAGTATGTGTTCCCTCTGTCAAATCCCATTTTGTGTTCATATTTCTTCTCTGAATTCATGCAATTATAGTTTTTAGAAATATTTCAAGCTTCCTCACAGATTCATTTGTATTGATATGTTAATGCAAGTGCCTGTAACTATTTCACATATTCATTTGTCTCAACATTGTTAATGCATATGCCTGTATGGACTATTGAAATCATATCTTTAAATCTGCAACACATGAGTCATAGTTTTCAGCCCCTCCATCCATTGTTTCTGCTTGTAACTGAAATAAGTATAGAAATCATTAATGCCTCCAGCTCTATGTGTTAAGTATAGAATTCTTGAAGCCTTATGCTCTATATGATGAGTTGCTCCTTCTCCTTATCCTCTCTCATTTGCTCTGCAAAAGCTTATTAAGTTGTAAGCCCTTGAACTACTCGGCTTCCACTATTTTTATGCATATTTCTGAGATCTGAACATGTGAAGAAGTACCAGAAATTCATGTCTTACTTCTTTGAATGAATGAACTAGCCCAATTCCTATATATATGTATCTATAGAATATAAGTGATGGCTCTTGTTTCCTGCAAATCATTTGAGACACACGAATTTAGATGTGCCCAGACACTGGTCTTGTAAGAAATCCAAGGTTGTCTCTAGGAGCTACAACAACGCAAATAACCTTAAATATCATGTATTCATGGATTTAAACATGCAACAAATAAACTCAAAATATGATTTTAAAACCCTAAATAACAAGTATTCCAAAGTATTTAAAATTATTTAATGTGTCCAAGAATAATGCATAATCAACCATTTCCCTTCCGTATAGGGTTATAATGTTAGATCTTAGGCTTTTATGATCCATAATATAGTAAGCATGTCTTTTGAATTAATCACATCAGTATTATTTGGTCAACGTTTTGAACCAGCTAATGTGGTTCATCCTCAGGACAAAGGTGAAAAAATCTATAGATAATAATGAATAAATAGCAAGGATGCATCAGAGTCCAGAATTAGCCATTAAAAACTAGTCTTTACGAAATTAGTTATTTAATTAATAAATTAATAAATTTTTATTTTTAAATTCTAATCAAAAGGCTAGCTATTATAAATTACCCATTATTATATATATATATATATATATATGTATAATATATATATTATATATATATATATATATATATATATATATATATATATATATATATATATATATATATATATATATATATATATATATAATATATATATATAGTATTATATCTCAATAATAAATTATTTATTAATAATATAAAATAAGACCAAAGTCATACTAATAAAAAATATAATTATTTATTTCCTATTATTATTATTATTATTTAATTTTTTTTTTTAACTAACCTATTTTTTATTTTATAAATAAATAAATAATTTTTATTCCTAATTTCTATTACAAAAGTAAATGACTCATTAAAAAAAAAATTAGGATAAAAGAGCAAGAATCCAACTTGTACTCAATTTCCACCCATCATCCCTATTGAGATTGTTAGCATGCTTCTCAATTTCAATAGTCTCTCTTGGCTTCCTATGATGGAAATGATCAACCTTCGCAATAAGGCAAGACTGCACTATCGTTCTTAGGAAGGATAAACCTCCCAAAGAAACATTAGCAAAGATGAATTTCTTGCTGTTAAAGCTTTAAAGGACAACCCCGACATTGTTATCCTAAAAGCTGATAAAGGCAGAGCCGCTGTCATTCTTGATAAATTAGACTATACAAATAAAATGATTGATCATCTCTATAATAGTGGTAGTTACATCAAGCTTAACAAGAATCCTATTAAAAAAGTTAGCAAAGAAATATTAACCACCCTTAGTTCCATTAATTCCCTTAAACCTCTTTGTAAGAAGGTTTCTGAAAGCAATCCCCTTACCCTTAGGATTTATGGCCTTCCCAAGATTCATAAGGCTGGGGTCCCTCTCAGACCTATTTTTAACACAATAGGTGGACCTACCTATCGTCTCACTAAATTCTTAGCTCAAAGACTCAAACCTATTGTTGGTCACATTGATTCCTTTGTTAAGGACTCTGCTTCCTTTGTTAATGAATTGAAGAGAATGAACCTGGTGATTTGTTGGTGAGTTTTGATGTTGTCTCCCTTTATACTTGTATTCCTATTCAAGAGGCCATTGATTTCATAAATAATATTATAGACAATGACATTGCCAAATTAGTTGGCCTTTGCCTCAACTCCACCTTCTTCAGTTTTCAAGGTGAGTTCTTTGAACAAACCTGTGGGGTGGAGATGGGATCTCTTCTTTCCCCTATTGTTGCTAACTTATTCATGGAGGATTTTGAGGCTAAGGCCTTAGCTTCAGCCCCATTTCTCCCTAAAAAATTGAAGAGGTTTGTGGATGATACCTATGTCATTTGGCCTCACGTCGTGAAAAATGGGATGTGTTTCTTAACCATCTTAATTCTCAATTAGACTCCATTAAATTCACAATGAGGTTGAAGTGAATCAGTGTCTTCCTTTCTTATATGTCCTTCTATCCAGAATTACGGATGGTTCTATTTTGGACTAAGTCTTTCGCAAGAAAACGCACACAGATCAATATCTTCATTCCAGTTTTCATCATTTTCCAGTTCAAAAATTTGGGGTTCTTAGTAATCTAGCCACCTGCGCTTTAAGAATTTTGGATGAGATACACCTAGAAGAAGAAAAATATCATCTCTTGATTTTTTTTTTTAAATAATGGCTATAGCATGTCTCAAGGCCTCAAGGCTTTCCAAAGAGCCCATAAATAATCGAGGATTAAGCCTCCTAGTGATGACCCAATCTTTAAGGTGCAACTCCCATTTATCCAAGGGACTACTGACAAGATTTCCCATACTCTAAAGAAGAATAATATCTTCTCTACTTTCAAGTCCCTTAATACCATTATAATTTCTCTTAGATTCGTTAAAGACCCTATTGACCCCAAAGACATGAAAGGTGTCTACTCGATACCATGTTCATGATTTTTCCTTGAGAAGGTTAGTGAGGGGTCTAGAAATGCGACCATAGTTGCGGAAAAGTTTGTGATATTAGCCTGTGAGACCCAAGAATCCCCTCAAACTCTTCAAGGTCTTTGGTTGGGGCCAATCCTGCATTGCCTAGATCTTTTTGGGATCCACTCGGACACCTTTACAACCCACAATGTGGCCCAAATACTCGACTTCTTCCATGCCAAAAGAGCACTTGGACAATTTGACAAATAATTTATGCTTCCGGAGTGATGAATGTTAGTATTGCAGTGAGGATGCTACAACACCTGGCTTACCAACTTTACTTATCAACCCGGGGTTCGTATAAACTTGGAGGTGACAATCCTATATGTACAAGTAAAAGTGAAGGTCCTCCAATCCAGACTTCTATAGAGTCAGAAGAAACTTGATTCTTTGATGGAAGAAGAGAAAATCTATTCTAAGAGAGCTACACTAGTGCAGTAATGAAGAAAACAACATGTAATGCTAAATCACACCATATCATAATTAACCATTTAAACAACTTTGCTAAGCATAATTGCTAAATCATCACTAACCTAATGCTGTTGGATGGAAGTTGATTGAGGATGGCTAAAAGGCTTATGGAGTGGTTGGATGGTGTGGAAGGGTCCTAGGAGGCTTTTCATGACTTCCTAGAAGTTCCCCATCAATTCAGCCTCAAAATAGGTTATTTCAGAAAAACCTACAAGATGTACTAGAAACCTACAGGATGATCCTATAGGAATTACAGGAAACCTAGAGGATATATCCGAGAGCTAATTGTGAGGTGTTGGGAAGCTTGGAAAAGGTGTGTGATGAATGGGATGGGGTGTTAGAAGTTCTAGGAACACTCAAGAGTCAATATCCAAGATCAGAGATGGCTAGATTCTCTCAAAGTATCTAGGGGAATTTTAATGAAAAATGACAAAAAAACTAGTGAGGGTGATGGTAGAACAAGAGATGGCTAGGGTGGATGAAGTGGAAGGTGGCTGCTAGTGATGAAGTCTAGGTCTCCTCCTGAAGTACCTACTTTTCTTAAAACATTTGCTTTTTCCAAGAACTATGCAACAAGATACATTTTCATAAACTAAAAAAGCATGAATCAATTGCCTATATTATGCATGAAGAAAGTGCTAAAGGGAACGAAAGCATGAGTTAGATCTTATTTCAAAAATGGAGTAATGGAAAAATATGACAATGAAATGAACCAAATGCTGAATCAAGACAACAAACTCCAAAGCTCATGTAAGAAATAGAAATCTGTGTTTTTGGGGCTACTGAAGGGTCTCTTCCTTAAGTCATCGTCCTAGAGGGAGGAAGTGAGGCCGAGACACCTGATGACAACCTTATGGAGACCCTTTTTCTCCTTGCTAACCTGCTATTTGAAAGAAGGCACAAATGGAAGCAAACTAACATACAACCAATCTAATCTACATTGCTGTAATGGAAATGCAGCTACTAGGCAAATGAACAATTAAACTATGAATCTATGCTAGTATACATGTACAATAAAGAGGAGCCTTCGCTACTAGGGTTGGGCCCTAACCCAAGAGCTTCAGCTCTCTGAGTTAACTCAGTGTTGGCTCAAAACAAAACTCATTCTTATTATCAAAACAATGGATTACATAAAAAACTGTCACAGGTCTTGCAGCTCGAAAATAGTGTAGAGTTTTACAATAAAAAATCTGAATCCTACTGAGGTCTTAGGCCTCTCTACTTATACCTCTGAAGTCTCCAACGAATTCATTAAAATTAGGGAGGCTTGGCTCCCAAACTCAAGATAAACTGGTGCTTTGTCTTTCACTTCCTCAGCTGCATTCTAGTCTTCATGATTTGGCTATTTGCACTTCGAGTTGATGGAGGAATATTCAAATGGAGGGGTAGTAAATGAGGAGGATTTTCCTCCTATAATTTCTCTCCCTTGTCCCATTCGATTTTTGACCAAGGTCTTTGCCAAAATTCCTTGTTTTATCCTTTAATCCCGCATTAAATGCACATTAGATCACAAAGCAAAATATCCAACTCTAACTCATCTCATAAACAAAATATAATCAAAAGTATGCAATAAGTTATGAGAATAGTTGGTTTGACTAAGCCAGGAGGTGAATTAAGGGCCATATAATTACCCAATGGTGAGGTTCATCACGAAGTAGTTGCAAGAGCAGGTCTACATGCTGAAGATGTTTTTCCCAAGTGAGGTTGTAGATGAGAATGTCATCAAAGAAAACGAGGACAAATTTTCTGAGATATGGTTTGAGTAGGTGATTCACGAGGCTTTGAAAAGTGGATGGGGAATTACAGAGACCAAAAGGTAGGACCAAGAATCCATAATGGCCTTCACGAATTTGGAAATCAGTCTTCGAAATGTCTACTTCTTTCATGCATATTTGGTGATATCCTGAGCGAAGATCTAGCTTAGTAAAGAATTGAGAACCATGTAGTTCATCCAGCAAACCATCAACAACTGGGATAGGGAATTTGTCTTTGACCATGAGTTTGTTGAGGGCCCTAAAGTCTAGACACATGCGCCATTCCCCATCTTTCTTGAGCACCATGACTAGTGGTGATGAATAAGGACTGATGCTAGGATGAATGACACCGTCTTCGAGGAGTTCCTTGATGATTGTTTCAATTTCCTTCTTTTGGGTGAAAGGATATCTATATGGGAGCACATTCAGTGGTTGTTCCCCTAGGACCAAAGTGATGCTATGATCATGTTCCCCTCTAGAGGGTGGAAGCTCTTTAGGTTTGTCAAATTTCTGCTGGTGGCAGTCTAAGACCTGTTGCATCTCAAGATGAATTTGAAGAGCAGTGGGCTCGATGGCCTGGATGGCATTAAATTGGGTGATAACTCCATGATGGCCCTTTTTCAACAACTTTTCCATTTGATGAGAGCTGATGATAGAAGGATCACCTGCTTGGAGTCCACGGAGGGTATGCATGTGGTCATTTTGCTTAAAAATCATATATAACTCTTGGAAATCCCTTGTGATTGGGCCTAGTGTGCGAAGCCATTTAGCACCTAAGACAATGTCACAACCACCCATGTTGATTGAAAACATGTGGGTATTTAGGTGGTAATCTCCCATCTGAAGTTTGATATTTTCACAGGGGCCTTCACATTTCATTGTCCCCCCATCAGTAATCTAGACCTAGAAATTAGAGACTGCCTTGACAAAAAAATGAACAACTTCAACAACTCTCTAATGGATAAATTTATGAGTGCTGCCACTATCAATCAATACTAATATAGGGCAATGTTTAATAAAACCTCTGATTTTGAGAGTTTGGGGCGCAAAAATTCCTGCCAAAGCATGTAGCGAGATAACTGGTTCTTCTGGTGTAGCTGGGAGCTCATTGTCCTGTTGGGTGTCCTCATCTTCCTCCTTTGGTCCCTCAAGGGGTGGGGCTTCCTCAGATGAGTTGTGATCAGTAGCATCAATTTGAAAGAATTTGGGTTCCTTGCATTTATGCCCCGGGGAGTATTTGTCATCATAGTAGTAGCACAATCCTTGTTTTCTTCTTTTGGTCATTTCTGCTGGGGACACCTTTTGAACCTTAAGTGTTTGGGTAGTGCCTTGAGCCTGGGTGGGGCATCCCTTGGCTATGAAATTTGAATGAGGTGACTGGGCAACTAAAGCACGTTCCACTTCGATAGCCTTTTTTCAAGTGTCCATCCATGTATCTGGGTGGTGCATCCAAACATGGGCTTGGATGGCTTCTTTGAGACCACTTATAAAACATTCCAAGTAGAATTCATCTCCCAGACCTTTTGTATGGATGAATAATGTCTCAAAGGCTGCAATGTAGTATTTTACTGTGCCTGTCTATCGGATCTTGGTAAGACCACCCAAAAAATTAGATTCGCGGTCAAAGTAGTCACAAATGGATTTTGAGAACACCTACCAAGTAATTTTCTCGGGATAGCATTTCCGATGCCATTGCCACCATTTCCATCTCTCTTGGTCCAAGTAAAGGCATCTCACACGTAGTTTAGTTTCATCATCTAGGATATCGTTCAGAGTGAAATATAATTCCATTTGTGCTACTCATACTGCCAGATTAGAGCCATCAAATTTATACATGTCCAGCTTGGGTGGTTGAGGGTGGGAATGTTGGTGATTTCCATGGAAGTGAATGTGATGGCTAGATTCTCCTTCAAGGTCTTCATTAAAACCATGTGCCTCCAAATGCAACCCCGACGAGCTCCTTTTGAATGTGTCCATGAATTTCTACATCTAATCCACGAAGCTCTGGAAAGAAGCCAACTATTTTTCAAGGCTCTCGATCTTCTCATTGGCCATGGTTTAAGCTCTGCTTTCTACCCTACACAGATCCTGGTCACTTGTCATCACTTTGAAAAAATTTGGGACTGCTTGAAAATTGAAGCTAACAAGTGAATGGTATCACAACAATCAGCTCATTGTCCTGATTCTTATGGGCTAAGTCTCTTATAAGAGTCTTGGGAAGGCCTCAGTTTTTTTTTTTGTTAACTTCAAATGGAGTTTTACTCCTCGCTTATCAATACTGTAGTGGCCAATTTCCAGAAATCTTAATCCTACCCAATGCCCTGTGAGAATCAACCTAGGGTATAGGAGCCACAAGCCTCACTGCACAAATGGTCAGATCTGCCTGTGAAACACCCAACTGCTGAATGTGAGTTGGACTGCTGCTACGATAGTACCCTAGCTGCTAGATCTGAAAGGTACTATGGCAATAGAACTTCAACTGGTGGATCTGATTGCTATAGCAATGAAAAAACCCCAACTGATAGATCTGATCTAGCAAAAAAGATAATGGGAAATCTTCAGAGAGACGAGGGAACTAGGGTCTCAAGGAGTGTTAGGTTCTATAGATCACAATATACATAAGGGACCAACAATAGTACTCGGCCCAATATTTCAGGGCACTAACTAAGCAGGATCAACCATACCCTTAGCCGTACTACCCTAATACCCTATTGTACGCGTGACTAATCTCCCCAAGTGCTGTTCTCAGTGTACTGTAGTAGTAGGACGACCGATGGTTTATCTAAGTCTCTTATAAGCATCCTAGGAAGGCCTTAGTTTTACTCCTCACTTATCAATATTGCAGTGGCCAATTTCCAGAAAACTTAATCCTCCCTAATGCCCTACGAGAATCGCCCCAGGGTATAGGAGCCACAAGCCTCACTGCACAAATGGTCAAATCTGCCTGTGAAACCCCCAATTGCTGAATGTGAGTAGGAATGTAGCTGCGACAGAACCCTAGCTGCTAGATATGAATGGTACTGTGGCGATAGAACCTCAATTGGTGGATCTGATTGTTGCAGCGGCGAAAAAACCCCAACTACTAGATTTGATTTGACAAAGAAGATAATGGGTGATCTTCAGAGAGACGAGGGAACTATGGTCTCAAAGAGTGTCAGGTTCTATAGATCGCAATATACATAAGGGACCGATAGTAGTACTCGGCCCAATCTTTCAGGGTACTAATTGAGGAGGATCAACCATACCATTAGCCGTACTACTCAAATACCCTATCGTATGTGTGAGTAATCTCCCCGAGTGTTGTTCTCTTTGTATTGTAGTAGTAAGACGACCGACAGTTTATCTGAGGCAAGGTTTCAGGTGAGCCTAGGGGGATTCCGATATACCCCGAGGGTATGTGGAAGACAGTCCGTGCGTGGTTCTACCTAATGCGCTACTACTCAAAGGGGCACCCATAGGGGTTACAAGGGAGTCCAACAAGCGTGACCACCTCTTGTATTTCCTACGTGCATGCCTCCCAAAATCTGCAGGTTTATGCACTCAACGATAGATCCCGTGGTTTAAAGACACCGAAACACGTCTCTAGCCTAAATTTTTTTTTGCCTAAAAATGGAGATACCACTAGCCCTAGAAAGCGCTATGATACAACTTGTTATGCTCTTGACCTGTGAGAAGATGCTAGAATACCAAATATACGAAGAAATACAACCCAGAACACAGAACAATATGAGAAAGACAACAAGTATTTTATTATTCAGAGATGAAAGCAATGTTCACTTGCCTCTTTGAGGGGGCAACCTCCAGTAGAGCAGAGCTCAATTAGAAAATAAGACATGATGCTCCTCAATGGGGAGTCTCTATCCTTTATATAGGATTCATACATGTAATACCATGGGTTGGTACCATGGTTCTCTCAATACCATCTATCTAATACCATGGCCCGTTTGCAACTAACTGTGGTCCCTTTCTTAAATGTGGGTCAACCACTTACAATTATTAATACGGGCTTTATTGACTCTTTAACTAACTATAACTATGACTCGACCCTATTACATAAATAAAGGGGTTAGGGTTGGACGCTAACATACTTAATATAAGCCTCCTCCTCAATAATTCCACTGAGGAATGTTGTATTCACATCCATCTGGTGGATCTTGCACCCCATCTTCAAATCCATCTCGAACCAACCAATTATTTTTCTTTTCGTCTTGGGACCACTTCCTAAACATTGTTTCTGGCAATGGAATCATATTCCTCTACCATATCATCAAACCATACTGGTTTCTCTACAACTTCCTCAAATGAGGATGGCTTTGTCTCTATGAACTCACTCATCAAGGCCATGTAACTAGTGTACATATTTGGTGACCTCCTCTGCTTACATTATGATGTGGGTGCGCCAACATTCTCTCTAGCATCTTGAAATAATTTTTAAGCTTCCCTAGTTTTCTTCCTTCCTTCTTTGGATGTCTCTGCTTGAGTGGATGTCTCCACTCTCTCTTCCTTTGCTTGTGGATGCTCCAAAACTTCTCAAGGTTCTTCTTTTGGAGCCAAAAGCTCTTGATTAGGATACAATTGAAGCTCCCTCTAAAGAGAACATATCATTGCCTTCTCCTCATCAAAATTCACATATCATCTCACCACTTTCATCCTGAGGGATGGAAAGTACACATGATAGTTGTGAGGTGTATCCATGTACCCCACAAATATTCCCAACTCTGTTGTCTGTTCTAGCCTTTTCCTTGCTTCCTTGGAAAGAAGTAAACTAATGATCCATAGATCCTAAAATGTGACACATCTGGTGTCTTCCCTGAAAAAAGCGGCCTCTGGTGTACTCATGCCAAGAATCCTATGATGAATCCTATTCTACAAATTCACCATTGTGTTGCATGCTTTAGACCACAAGTTCAGATGTAGGCTTTGGTCATGCAACATCACCCATGCTACTCCCACAATACTTTTGTTCTTCCTCTCAACCACCCTATTTGGTTGGGGGTTATGGGGTGTTTTCAACTCCCATCGAATGCCTTCCTTTACACAAAAACTTTAAACTCATTTGACACGTACTCACCACCATTAACACTCTTAAGAGCCTTCACTTTCCTACTAGTTTATTTCTGAAAAAGTGCTTTAAACTCAAAAAATTTGGAGAATGTATGGTCTTTCTTCTGCATGAAGTAGATCCAACATTTTCATGAGAAATCATCTACAAATATAACATAATACTTGTGCTTGATAGTGGAAGTTGTCAAGAAAACTTCATAAACATCAGAGTGGATCCTTTCAAGGTTTGCATGCACATTGTTGTCCCAATCATTGAAGGCATCTTTTGTGTACTTCCCCATCGTACACTCTTTGCACGTATCCTGCTACTCTAGTGCTCATTTGGGGAGGCTTGTAGAATTTTGTTGCATGATCTTCAAAGCACCATGATGAAAATGGTCAAGTATTCTATGCCATAGTTCACTGACATCTCAGCTCTGCACCTTATTTTCTTTTGTGCTCAATGATGCACAGTCCTCCACATCTAATTTGTAGAGGTTTTTCAATCGAACACCAATCTGCTTCACTTGTCCTATGGTGATATGTCCCAGGAAAGCCTTCCATTTTCTGAATATCACATTGTAGCCATGGTCTTCTAACACAACTATGAAAACTAGATTCTTCTTTAGACCTGGTACAAACATCACATCCTTGAGCCTGAGAGGGGAGATGGAATCCCTCTGAAAAGTAACTATATCAATACCAGTCGTGCTATACCTTGCATCATATCCCATCTCAATGTGCATCTATAGATCCTTCTCCTACAAGTCACTGAAAAATTCTTTGTTGCCTATCATGTGGAATGAGGCACCACTGTCGAGATACCACACATTACCCATCACTGCGCTTTCCATGCATGAAATGAGGGTAAAATAAAGTTCAAAATGTGAATCTAAGGCTTCACCTACTACTCCTCCTGTGTTCTTCTTTCCTAATTTCTTGTGTGGACACTTCGTTGCATAATGCCTGAATTCATGACAATGAGCACTTGATTCTAGACAAGTATTTCTTCTTGCCCCCTTGACTCAAATCTACTTTGGATTGGAATTTATTCCCCTTCCTTTTATTTTCCTTTCTAGCCAAGGCACAATTCTCCACATCATCACCCTTGGATGAGGTCTCATTTCTGGTGTTCAACCTTATTTATTCCTGCAATAGATTGAACCATAACTAATCCCAACTCAGTAGTTTCTATCTACCATTTACTGAATCTTGATAGCTATGCCAGCTCTTGGGAAGGCCCAAAAGGGCTAGAGCCACCAAGCCTTCTTTAGGGATAGTCACACTATTAGGTCCCTATATTACTAGTGATTACCCCATTACTATTGTAGTTGTATCCCTTATTAAAATTGTTGAACCCCTATTGTCCCCATATTTTTGTTACTGTGCCCCATAGAATCCATCTATTGTTATTTTTGTGGCTTTATATTATTATTGTTAGGTCGGCTGGGTTATATTGTGACTCCATAGACTCCTATATATAGAAAGAGGTTTTGTCATTTGAATCATCGAAGAATTGTTCATTTGTGTAATGTAAAGGAGGTTGCCCCCTTGAATAGGCTGAATTCTAAGGCGTTGATCTCTCTTTTCTATCTTTGTGTGAGCTCATTTCATAACATTTGGTATCAGAGCTTTGGATTCTAGGGTTTTGCTGCTCTAAATAGGTCATTGTGGAATTTTCGCTATAACTTTTTTTCTGCGATGTTTCAGAAGCGAAAAAAAAAAAACCCATTTGATATGAAATCTCACTGAACCTCGAGTCTCAATTTCATAGCTTTTAGCACTATATTTGTGGAGATATGATCTGAGGAAGTTGGTCTTTTTGCAGAATCCTGAATTACATTCCAAACAAGTGACCTGGGGAAAATTGTCATAACTTTCTCTATGAGCATCAGATTGAAACTTTGTAAGAAGGTACAGAAAGAGGACAAATTGTAGTTTCTTGTATATATTTTTTAGTGCCATAGGTTGAAATAGTGACACATGGAACTTCATACAAGTTCTCTCTTCTGGAAAGGTCTATAATCAGGTCATCTTGGGAGATTGTGCATAAGTCTTTCTTGGAGAATCCAATTTGGATCAGAATTGTGGCATTGGAAATAGGACACAGAGGGCTACATCACAATTTTAGAACTGGATGATCCAAAATTACAGAGATACATCAGATTCAGTATCAAGCTCCTACAAAGTGAAAAAAAGGTGTGTAGTTTTTTTAAAATTTTTGCTTAAGCTTGGTTTGAAAAATTAGTTTGAAGGAATTCAAAGGGCATAGTAAAGCATTATTATCGGTAGAGGAAAGAAAATGCAAACACCTAGTAAGAAACCTTAAATATCTAGCATGACTCATGAAGTAGAGGAAGAAATGCAACATGATATATCAAAATTACGAGACCAAGTGCAACAAGTGTCACTTGCACAAAAAGTAACAGAATCTAAGA
>APFE030143949.1:27243-39377 GCA_000404065.3 Pinus taeda | reverse complement strand
CAGGTCAGGGAATTGGTTGACCTAAGGGAGCCTGAAAATTGGGAGGAAGGAGTCCCAAATGCCTAATATGTCTGTCCCATCCACATGTTTGGTCTTAAGCTCATTCAGCAGGTGGAGGTGGAACTTGCTGTGTGATGAGGAGTCCTCTGAGATTTGGTAGTCCAAGTTTGCCAAATCCTGGCACTCCAGCTCTCTCTGAGGGGCATTCAAAGGGGCAACATTGAGGGCCACAGGTGCAACTGGAGTCTCCATGATTACTTGGATTCTGTTTTGTATATGGACTGCTGTTTCTTCGACTGAAAAATAGGAAAGAACACTGCCTGAGTGAAGAGGTGAATTGAGTAATGAAGGGTAACAGGGTGAGTTTACAGCAATTGAAATACTGTTTCAGTCTCTTAAGAAGGTAAATCTTTGTCTTTAACAGACCTTCCTCAACAATTGAATATAGGTTCCGGGTTTCAGTTCACGACTGCGCGAATGAAAAATGCAGGTTTTCAATGAAAGTCCAGTCCAAATAATCTCGGCTAATGAATTTCGACCGCTAGAATTTCAAATGGGGGCTGAGTGCAGAGATTTATCCGGTGAATTATGCGTTTATTGTGCTATAAGTGAGTTTTTTGTTATTACAGACAAAAACTAGGCTTAGAGAGAACTTGCAGGGAGAAATACCTAGTGAATCGATGGGCTGGGTCACCAATGCAGGTGGGTAGACACGCTGAAGGTCTTCTGGTCGATTTTGAACAAGCTGGTGCAATTGGTCGTAAAACGCATGCAGAGTGCGCAAGAATAGTTTTTTGGAAGAGTGGAAAAAATAACACGAAAATTGACAAAATATGGCTTTTTTGGGTTATTCGCCCTTTTTTAGCTGACGTCAGCATGGCGTCATCAGGTGGGTCAGGGTCGGATGACGTCAGCATGACGTCATCAGGTGACGTGGCGGCCTATGACTGGTCCATGGGGGTGGTGAGGTGGCAGATAGGTGGAGTAATGGTGGATGGGGGTTGCGGACGCGGTGCTGACGCTGGCAGACAGGTGGCGCAATATCGGGCCGCTTATGCTACGGAAAGGAATCTGTCAGAGGGGGCTCCGATACAATTTTGGGGCGACGCGTGGACCCGGCCTGACATCAGCGTCTGACAGATATCGGACGATATCCTTCGGACGTCGGGGCCGGTCCGATATCCGCGTCAGCTGTCGGATGGAAAGAGTTTGATCGGACGGTAGTCGGGCCAATGATCTGCACGGAGGATACGGCATCGGGCGGGGATTAAAATAATATTTTTCATGGTATTTGCGCCCAGCAGGACCCTTAGGGATATTAATGAATTTCATTGGTTTGTAATGTATTTTTACAAAGGTGGATAAAATCCCGAAACTTAGGAAAAAATGGGTTTTTGATGTAATTTCTTTTGCAAAGTCGCATATGCCTCGGAACTTTGGATAAATGGTTTTTTTCGTATATAAAGCTCACAAAGGCCTCCAAACTTAGGATAAGGCAAACAAAATGGGTTTTGAGGGTATTTTTGCCTTTTGGGTGGGTTAGAGGGGTGCAAAGGGTTTTTCCAAGGTTTCTTTAGGCAAAGTGAAGGATTGAATGGGCAAATGAGTTCTGGGGGAGACAAGAGGTTAGGGCTGGGTTCTCAAACTGACTAGATGTCAATTTGATTCCCTAGTGGTGAAACATATGGCTATAATTCCAAGGGGGGGGTTATTTATAGAATTCTTAGGATTTATACACCTTGGTGTTATAATAGTAGGGAAAAGGTAACATAGGGAGTTAGATAATAAAAGTTAGAGGTTAATATGGAGGGAGAGGGTGAATGAGGAGTGATATTACTAAGTTTTCTTGAAAACAACTTAGTTTAAAGAGTAGATCAAAATGAAAAAAACTTTGCACAAGAAATGTGGCTTCTAAAGGCAATAAGGACCAACATAAAACCTTGAATTATTTCATAATCACAACTGGTGAAGGGATGTTAGTAATGAGTGATAAATAAAGGGAAAAGGGAAGTTAGATATGCTCCCTTATGTTGTTTTCCTTGTATTTGATTAGCAAAGTGCAGCTTGGAAGGAACACCACTTCTGCAACCCCATCTACCTACCCAACTACTTTCCTAGCATTTTTTGTTTCTTCTTGGAGGGTGCACTTGGACTTGCAGACCCTTTTATGTGCCTTTTCTTTCCCATTGGCTTTTTCCTTTGATTTCCTATCTAGCACTACCCTTATTTCTTCCAAGGCCCCAGATTAAGCAGTTGGGAACCTAAGCTTCTCTGCCTAACTACTGATCTGCCAAGATTAAACAGTTTGGACAGATTTCTTTCTCTATTCTACAACAGAAATTGAAACATGGCATGATCCAGATTAGGTTGTTGGATCATCCATCAAAACTTTAATAGGCATGAAGGGATGTACACACCTTGCCTTTCCTTGGAAATATGGGATCTTTGAATCAGCAAAGTAGAGCATATTTGGCATTTGAATTTGCCAATCATGAAATATGAAACCTATTGGTATAGGTATCCAACAGAGCTCATTAAATCTATGCGACAATGGTTAGAGCACTTTTTGAGATATTTTATTGGTCTTTAAAAAATATAAAGATCTCTGAGTTTTCATCATTGAGCTCGTTAAATCTATGCGACGATGATTAAAACACTTTTTGAGATATTTTATTGCTCTTAAAAAATATAAACATCTTCGATTTTTCATCGTTGAGCTCGTTAAATCTATGCGACGATGGTTAGAGCACTTTTTGTGATATTTTATTGCTCTTTAAAAAATAGAAACATCTCCGAGTTTTCATCATTGCGCTCGTTAAATCCATACAACAATGCTCTGAGCAACTATTTTTTGATCTTTTTCTAGCTCATAAACTGAAAAAGACCAAAGGATCATTCTTTTGAGGTGCTTTTTTCTCACTCTTTAAACTGAAAAAATCTCGAGCTTAGTCTTTCTGCTCGTTAATATTGATGAAGATGACCCAAGCATTCTTTTGGGTACTTTTCTCTCTCATTAAACCCAAAAATCCCGAGTTTTTGTTACCAGACTCGTTAAAAATATACGGTAGCAGCAAGAGCACTTTCTTTTTTGGGACTGTTTCTCGCTCTTAAATCGAAAAATCCCTGAGTTTTTCCCCTCCTTCGAGCTCGTAAAACTATGAAGAAGGGATGAGCCATTCTTTTCCCTCCTCTTCTCGCTCACTAAACTAAAAAAGATACCCTGAGTTTTCTTCATCTGAATCACTAAAAATTTTGATGAAGGTATTGAGATTGTCGTCGTGTGACTCATTAAAAATTCATGACTAAAAATGAGTTTAGTCTATCGCCTCGTACTCGTAACAAAATGAGGTTGACATCTATTGAAAAAAGGTTTCTATTTATCCTGGTTCAATATATTAATTAATGAAAAAGTAATTGATCCGGGTATACTATTAACCTTTTGTCGCACCTGGTTAACAATTATGACAAAGGGACCACCATGGAGCTGCACTTTACGATCTTTTTAGATTCTCTAAATATGAAAAGACCACTGAGTTGTCTAGTCTGGACTCTTTAAATTACACAGACAAGATATAGAGTCGTTCTTTTTACGATACTTTTTAGACTCTTAAAACATGAAAAAATCGACGAGTTTCCCTGTATGGACTCATTAAACTAATCAGATAGGGCAAAGAGTCGTTTTTTTGTGATCCTTTTCAGACTCTTTAAACATGAAAAGATTGATGAGTTTACCCGTCTGAACTCATTAAATTAATCAGATGGGGAAAGTGGACAATACAACTGTATTCCGTATTAGAAAGCGTGGTTTGGCAACAGTCATTCCCTTGAACATGGCACTCCCTCAGATAAACCTTCCTTTTGATGCCCTGTCAATATGAACCCTACCATTCTATGAGTTCTAGCCTATATACCCTAATGTAATTGCGTGTCTGTATCCTAACACTCTGTAGTGTTCATGAGTCTAGTGCTGTCTGGTTAAAACTGTTGTCATGCCTTCTATTGTTCAAGGGTTACCCATTTGTTTCCTCCATCAACCAATCAAACATATCCTTTCATTTTGCCCTTCGTTGTTTAGACCCAAATGCTCAAAAGATTCCTAAAAAAAAACTCATTCTTGTCCCTTTTCGTGTCGATTGATGTAAGAGACATCATTGCCTACCTTTCCAAAGGTTTCTTCCTATCGAATTCAACACTCTATCTAGGAAGATAACCTAGAAACGCATTCAATGCCTTGGTACTTGCAGACATTAGTGGCAGATTACCTTGTGTTTGATCAGGGGTTCTCATTATTGGCTCTTGGTTAAGCGATTCTATAGGTGTTCGATGACAAATAAATCTTTCACACTTTCTTAGTTTGTACTGTGCATCTTGGAGACCATCACCATCATCAGTGGCCTTCCTCGCATCTGCTAATGGTCTCCATTATTGACTGGTAATCAGATGATTTTGTGCATGTTCAACATCAACACATATTTTTCACATGTATCGATCTATGCTGTTTGGTGAAGCGGAAATCAAGACCTTGGGTAGAGGCTTGCATCATTCAACCTTGTTTTCTCTCCCAAGCTGCAGATATTGTTTTTTGGAGACAACTATTTCAGGATGATCTATTATGAAACTGGATCCACATTGTGCTTATCGCAGCTAGCCTTGTTATATCTCTTCAGAGAATATTACTCTAGCATAGCTACTGAGCATGGGAATGCCTAATTCAGGACATGATTTTAGTAGTTTTATATATATGTGTTGTATCAGGGTTTCCTTGCCACCCGAAGCTTCTCTCTCTCTACAAATTTTGACAGGAAATTACAGTTTTAGTGAAGTATTTCAGCCATCATCTCTGCCTCTGATCTCATACTTTAGGGGGCATCTATTATACAAAAAATGACCTCATCAACTCAGAGGTGAAAGACAACATGACTGAAGCAAAGACCACAATTGCAGGCCTTGATTCCACACTAACGCTGGTTGCACATTGTAAACTTGCTTTATAAAGCTTGTTACCAAGCCTAAGGGTGCGTTAGTGACCCTGATATCTCAAGTTTTTAGACCAGGGGTAGCGTTAGAAAAACTAAGGTAAGTTCAATGGGTTAAACCAACAAATCCGCTCTCAAATATCTAGATATTTATCCCTAAATTTTCTCAAGAAAAGCAAGGAAATTCCCCAAAATCAAACTATTTGGGGAAATTCCAATCTGAAAAAGAAGGCAAATGGGAAAGAGCTAGAAATTAGAGCAGGTTCATTGCTTTTGCCCTAATTAACTCTATGAAGAGCTTGGAAACCCTAACTCGATTGCTACATAAGCAGTGAGAGGGCCATTGTGAAAGGGGTCAGAGAATTTTAAAGGATAGCCTACTAAGCTACTGTGAACTGTCACATACTTGAAGAAGTGAGCTATAAGAGAGAGAGAGAGAGAGAAGCAAAAGGGGAAAAGGAACACTGATACATTAGATGGTTGTAATCACTCTTTTGTTATTAATACAGAACTGCAGTGGTGTTCCCTACTCCATGGTGTCGGTAACCTTTGTTCATTAAGTTGTTCATTTGATACTTGTTTAGATGAGTGGTTTAGTTGTATGCAAATAGATGTTCATTGTGCATTCTTTATTAGTTTTCAAGATTGTATGTTGTGATTGTGTTTTCCTTTCCTTTGTGTAGGAATTGATTTGGAGCCAGCTTTGAAGGAGTTCTTCTTGGCTGCAGTGAGATCTCCAAACAAATCTAGAAGGAGACTTGAGGTAATCCTCTTTCCATACATTGTTAACTGATATTTGATAGATGAACATGTGCATAACTTGGTAGCTTCTGCAGATAATCTTACAGTTTGTTGAAGGTCCTAGGAAGACCTTTGAGGGTAGTTTTCATTCTCCATACACCATGCATTTTACCCCATAGCAAATGGAAGATAGCTGGAGCAAGGAAGCAAGGTTGTCATCAAACAGATAGTGTACTAAGAGGTAGGCCCTCTTAATTGGTTCTATCTAAGGAAATATTCCATAGAATGTCTTGTTTGCGGCTAGACCCACTCTCGGGCTAAAGGAATTGTTTGTGTATGCACTTAGAATTTTACCTACACCACAAATTAGCAACTCCGTTGGAGATCCAATCCTTCTATTTGCTTGTTTTTAATTTCATGGTTTTACATGCACTTTTCTAGTATGACCATTTACCTTTAGTTCTATCTTCTTTGCCTTCATTACTACTATGGATTTGAAATTTACACTAGCAAGTCTGGCCTCAGCATTTGAATTATTTTTTATTTTTTCCTTGCATCCTCAGTCAACGCACTTATTTTGCTGACAGTCGCGCTGGTTAGTGCAACATACTCATAAATAGTTGCACTGACCCCCTTCTGGCACTTGTTGTCAGTTAGGTAGTTTCATCGATGCCTGTAGGTGAAGATTAGGGTTCACCCTAGATCTTGACCAATGTATCTTTCTCTTTTGATTTTCGCCTTCTAGCTTGTTTAGACTATTTTCTCCCTGACTAGAAATCTGCATTTTGACTTGGTTTATTTGATTGTTGACTTGCCTTCTTTTTACTTTATTTCTTGAGTCTGTGGATGGTTTATAGCCCTAGGGCATCTAGGTTGTCATCCATTCAGTTAATTGTGAACTCAGTGAGTCACGCTGTTGGTGAATTTACTCGCATTTCGTTTATAATCCTCTTACTACTTTCGTCTCGATCACGTAAGTTTGAAAAGTTTTGTTTGCTTGTTTAAACATCTATTTTCTAGCATAGGTCACATTGCTTGTCTTGTTTTTGGCAGAGTCATTGCTTCATTAGTTTGAGAGAGATTCTAATTTGTTCCTTTTCATTTGCTTGAGGATTGATTGTCTCGAAAACGTTTTCATTGAAGCATTTGATGAAAGATTTATTTTGTCATTTCATGAAAAGCACATAATTCTAGTTTGTTGCATCAATATGTTACGTTAGTTAGGATCATTGAAGGCTAGGGTTGTATTTTCATTTGAAAAGAAAAAAAATTCTCTTCACTCTTGAAAGGATTGTTTGGAGTGCACTTGTTAGGAAGCTAGGAATTGGAAAGAGTTTTTTTTCATTGGTTTATTTTCAAAAGTAAAGTAGTGGAAACATCATTTTTGCTTTTGGTTGCTTGGTTATTTGCATTTGATTGTGTTTTCTACCCTCTCTAGTGTAGACGATTCATCAAATTGAAAGAGTCTTGTCTCATGTAGCTGCATATAGGACTTTTCAAGTAACATCGCTAAGGCCTGAAAACCAAGACATATTTCAAGATAAAATTTAAAATGAACTCAATTAACCTAAGGCACATTTGAAACCTAATGATCACATCTAGAAGGTCTAGGCTAGAGATGTGTTCTAGCATCTTTAAACGTAGCAACTGTCATTAGCTTCGGCACTAGACAATGCTAGTATGGACTTGTGCTCACCATACCGTCGTGTATATAAAGCAAGACCCCAGTAGGATACAATCCTTTATCCATAGGAAGTCGAGTCCACTGCCTTGTAAACGTGATACACTAAACACAGAATTCAAGGAGATCGCCTGCCTATATTTTTCGGTTCGCCAAGAGGTATTCTACAGTTCATGGCTACCTAGTAATCCTTTTTACCTAGATTAACCAGAGTAGTCATTTGATCTTTTTGACTCATTAAACTTAAAATATCATCCGAATGTTTGTCCTTTCGAGCTCGTTTCCAATCGAAAGTGATAGAGTCATCTTTTCTTCTTTCTCGACTCTTAAAATATGAAAGAGCACTAGTTTATTTATGTGTCTTTAAATATTGTTTGCCAGTATCAGCCACCTTATGAGATTCAGGTTCAGTACCAAACTCCTTATGTTCCATATGGTTCCTAAGGAATGGTCAATCCTCCCTACCTCCTACACCACGGACAGTATGTTTAGCCTGGTTCGCCCTCCTTTCCTGGTGGCTATGGCCAGATACAGTTCATAAATTTTCAAGGTCTCAATCCGAGAATAGTTCAAGTACCCTTGCAATAGCAAGGACAACCTCTACAACAACAAGGGAAGCCTTTGTTGTAGCAAGGGCCATCTATGCAATAGCAGGGGCAGATGATGTTGTAACAAGGAAAACTACAACAACTGTAGCGAAAACTCTCGTAATAGTTGCAGAAAACCATGCAGCCACAAATGAAATATGTTCAAAAAAATTCCCAGCCTATGTATTCACAAGGCCAACCTCTGCAGTTGTAGGGATAACCTTTGCAGCCACAAGGTTAGCCCTTGCAACAATAGGGCCATCTCGGGTAGTAACAACCCTCATATACATATCAACAGGGTCAACCTTTGCAAGGACAAGGTTAGGGTCAAGTCGTACAAAAATAAGCCCAAAATCATAATGTCAAAGGGCAACAAGTTCAGAATCCTTTTGTCTAAGGGCAGCAGGTCCAAAATACTAATTTCCAAGGGCAACAAGTTCAAAATCCTTTTTCCCAAGGGTAGTAGGTCTAAAATTTCTATGTCGAAGGGCGGTTAGTGCATAATACTTATGTCCAAGGGCAGTAGGTCCAAAATCCTCTTATTCAGGGGTAGCAGGCTCAAACCCATATGTCCAGGGACAACAGGTGCAATATCCATATGTCCAAGGTCAAAAGGCTCAACAACCTTTTAACCCATATGTTGCATATCAGCAACCTATGGTTGGATAGTTTCATGGCTTTCAAGGTCAAAATCCTCCCTACGGGAAAGGTAACCTACAGTGGGGGCAAAATCAAATGCCGTATGGACAGAACCATCCACTATGGGGCCAAAATCCTTACCAGCAGGGATGGGTTCCTCTAGTTGGATCCGCTTATCGAACTCCAATTCCTTTCAATGCTCAATTTCCATTCTTGGCTACAGTAGAGTTTCCATATGTGTCTTAGCTTATGAATGATCCAATTCTTCATTCACCACATTGGCCTCTGGTTTCATCCAAGATCCTGAGCGATTGTCCAAAGTTCGATGGAAAAGCAAAAGAAGATCCCCAAGCCCATGTGATGACATATCACCTCTGGTGCTCTTCGAATTCTTATGTTGATGATTCTATTCCTCTCCGTCTTTTCCAACGAACTCTTACAAGCACTGTAACCAAGTGGTACATCGAGCTCCCTCGAAGTACTTATCATGACTTCAACTCTTTAGCCATGGCTTTCCTCACGCATTTTTAGTTGCTGGTTTGCTATGAAAATGGCACCTATTTACTCACATCACTCAAGAAAAATACTACGACACACATCTCTGATCGACATCATTTGATCAAGTTCAAGATTGCTGATCAGTTAATGATCGAATGGTTTACTAAGTCATTCGTTGCTCCAATTGCTCGTGATACCACTATGGGTTGGTGTGTTACAGAGGAGCAAGCCATTGCTCATTCATAGTACCTGGATCTTGTTTTCTCCTAGTCTGGCACTTTGTATGAGTTATTACCCAATGCTCCAAGGCCATCATATGATCCAACAACATTGAAGTCACTGGCTACACCTCCTATCGATGGAGTAATTGGTTCAATGTCTGAGGCCCCTACAAAATATTCTTCCAAACAGAAGTCAGTTTTAGACACTGCTTCCAATAGGCCCTCCCAGAATTCACCTAGCCCTAGTAAAACCTCAGAGGTCCATGCTATCCAATCTACCACAGCGGATAAATCCTTGAAAGGTAAGAAGAAAGGCAAAGGAAAGGGTAAAACCGATGCCCCAAAATAGGGTCCTCCCAAGTCGTCTATTAGTGATGCTTCACAATGGAAGCCTAAGTATCTGTGCCTCATTTGTGAGGAGTATCACTATACTAAGGATTGTCCTCGACGATCTGAAGTTAGTTACTTGCTAAAAGGGACCCTAGCTGTTCTAAAAGAGCTGTTTCCGTCTCAAAAGACTTAAATGGTATGCCAGCCTCAATCATTCGCTTCCTCTCGTTCACAAGTATTGATGATGAGTATGCCAATTAATGTGGCTACTAGATCAAAAGATTATCAAACTCCTACTCTGACAGCCGGGAAAGAGAAAGAGGCCACCACTTCCTTTTCTGCCCTGTTGAGTTTTGGTCCTCTCCATATAGAGCGACCTAACCATGATTTCGCTATTCATCCACCTTCTTGAGGTGTGCTAAGGAAGTCCTCGTTTAATCCCAAGGCTCGAGCCACTCAACATTATAATATTGTTGAGGATTTGGCTCAGGCACCACCAACTATGTCTGCTCTCGAGGTACTTCAAAGATGTCCATCCCAGCGGAAGTCATTATAAAGATGCCCATCCTAGCGGAAGTCATTATTGTTGGCTATTGGGGATATTAATCCTACTAATTCTAATCTAATATGTTTTTATCTATAGAACCACATTTCACATTTGCCTCATCAGATTTCCTTTCTCATTAAAGTAATCAATAATGAGAAAACCATTCATAGGACCATCGTTGATGAAGGTGCCTCTACCTGCATCATGTCAGTTGCTTGTTGGAAGGCAACTGGTTCTCCTACTCTGAACCAATCCCCTAACATTTTGGAAGATTTCGACGGGTGCGATTCGCGACCATTCGGTCTCTTACCCAACTTTTCCATTACTTGGAAGGCAAGACAATACATGTCGAGGTAGAGATTGTTGATGCTAATCTCAATTATAATATTCTACTCGGACAGAGTTGGACCCATGCCATGCATGCTGTAGCCTCCTCCTTGTTCTGCATGATTCGTTTTCTCCATAAAGTGAAGATAGTCACAGTCGACCAACTATCCTTCTTTGCCTCTTCCTCTTCAGATGACAATGTTTCATATGTTAAGTACATTGGTGCTCCTTATGAGAGTGTGGGGTAGGATTTTTTAAAGATTCTTCTTTGATGGGAATTTTTTCACTCCCACCTCCTCTTGTTGCCTCTCTCAACATGATCTCAGTCAAATCTAATCCTTAGGTCATACCTTCACTAGATCTTGTTGATACCTGGGGCGTGGTTATGCCACTTAGTCCTATCAAAATAAATTATGTGGAAATTGTTTTAGCCTCAAGTTCCGTATCCTCTGTTTTTCCTATTCTGAGGACAGCTCTTGATACATATTCCCAATCCCCATGGCTTGGTGCTTCAAAACCTCATGATCCCTTAGCCGAGATTTTTCTTCCTGACAAGAGTATCATGGAAGTAATGTCTCTCGAGGAACCCCATTGGAATGATACTCATCATTGTTCCTCATTCCTGCTTAGCTCGGTGGTCATGTCTATGTGTCTTGAGACATTCCCTTCTCTGACACCTATTGACATGTTAATTTCTCCTAACATTATCAAGATATTTCAATTGAGAGCACCTTTATCTCTTTATGAATTCATGTTTTTTCTCCCTCCCCTAGTTTTTACTGATTTCCCATTATTGCAATGGGGTTGTCATCTGACTCATAACCCTCCCTCACCCAGGGGGCATGGGGGCAAAGACTTATATGAGGTATACTCTATTATTTTGACGAGTCAGTGTTTACTCATCATGTCAACGGTAAAACTCTGGTGTTCATCTCTGTAGATTGATTACCCGAGTCCAAGCATGGACTCTCTCAAAAAGTACTATGTTTAGGTTATCTTTCATGGTCACTTATGTACATTAGTGTGTCATTCATTTTTGTGCAATGTGGTTTGGTGTGTTGGTTTTCAAGTAGTTTTCATGCTCACTATGTTTTTACCTACTTTGCAGATGCCTGTGACTCCTCACATTGGTTTCGCTGATGGTGGTTGCCATAGTACTCGGAACTTATCATTCGCGGCATGGGCCAGTTATGACCCCCATGGTGAGTTGATTGATCTTCAAGGTATTTTTTAGGCTGAACAACCAATAACATTGTTGAGCGCATTGTAGTTATCGAATTGTTATCGGAAGCCATCGCTCTTGATATTCAGGAGTTGGTTGTCAACCTAGATTCATATCTTGTTGTACTTCAACTCAATAGGAAATATTCTGTCAGAAATCCTCTGATATTGAGAATGTATCTATGTCTTGGTCTACTGGAGAGAAATTTTGATTATATTACATATCATCATATTCCTAGACATATGAATACATTGACAGATGCATTAGCTAATTATGTGTTGGATAGACATTTACGAAACATGTGAAAAGCAAGGACAAATAATTTGTACCATAGTTCGCAAGAAAATACAACATCTATATATATA
>APFE030143946.1:0-11417 GCA_000404065.3 Pinus taeda | reverse complement strand
CCAGTCCTGGAATTTGACGTCCCACAGGACGTTTTTTTGGTTTTTGGACGTATTTGACGGCCTCCGAAAAAATTTCCACGTCAAATTGGACGTGTGATATACGCTGTAAACCGTCAAAACGACGTTTACTTCCAAAAGTGAAACGTCGAAATTTATAATACCTTATTACCTATTTATTTGGTTGAAATTTGAGACCAGCTGGCAGCAGGGTGGGTATGCCGGTAGCAGGCCAGGACTGTGCGGTAGTATACAAGTTGTAACACGTTACACAACCCAGTTTAAAGCTCACTGTACCACTACCTACTACTAGTACTAACCATTAACTAATCTAGCTGCAATCCATCGCTGAAATTTACTCCGACAAGATTTGCAGTTGCAAATTGCAATTCAATTCATGTATTGTAATTTGTATCAATTAATTGTATTGTATAGGTTAAGCTGCTGCCAGAGAACGCAGATTCACCTCCAGACAAGTTTTCATCAAGGGGGTTCTCGTTTACTAAGCGCTTCCTCTGTTTAATTTGCTTATTTGCAGTCGATGGTGTTCAAATCTCTATTGCCATGTTTTAATCCGCTTGCAGTTGGTTTATATTGCATGGACCTCGTTTCTCAGCTCAGAATGGAGGGTTGCAGCTCAGGCCTTTAACACCGAAAGTCTCCAGGTAAGATTTACCTTCGGATCGACGTTTCCCTGATGGAAGAAACCATCTCTAGACTGCTTGTTTGTTGTCTCGGCTCTTAAAGTTTTTAATCTTTTCCTTCCTGATAATGTTTAAAACAGTGACTGCTTGGTCATAAGTTTTTGTCGCAATATTCCTGCACGGTTATGAAATACCTGACCGTATTTTCCTCAGTAAGAATGAGGGTTTTAGATGCTGCTTGTGAACCCTGCGGAAGATGGTCAAATTCCAGGACTGGTCGCATTACAGTTTTCCATATCTGATAAATTGCATGAATTCGGATCCGTTAATCCACGCTTTTCTGGAGATGTCATGAACAGTTGGAGGTGAACTTTAAGAGTTGGAGGTGAACTTTTTTCCCCTTTACTGTCTTTCTGGTGAATACTGATTTTGTTCTCCCTTTAGGGTTCCCATTTATGATGAAAACCGACTGACTTGATTTTTTTATGTTTTATAGTCTCTCTGTTTAGGCTAACGTTCTGGGTAAGAGGATTTGCTCAGAGATATTTTCTGGAAAGGTCCAAGCCAGCGTTTAATACCAGGTACATATGGATGCGAGAATTACAACATTTGGCAAATGTGCAAATGATTTTGTATAAGTATGGATCTTTACATATTAAATAAATCATCTGCATTGTTTAATGAATCATGGTTTCGAATTTTGAATTTCTCAGAATATTGGCTGCATCTCTTTTGTAGTTGTAGTGACTTATATAAAAGAAGTGGCACTTTGATGTGTATAAATAAGTGAGTTTCCCTTTTCAAAATCGATTTCTCCTTTTATGCGGTGAGAATCAGAAAGATACACGTACAATGTCCAAAGGTATTCTATGCAAGAACATGAATAAAAGTCATTCTACGTAATTCGATTTCTCTGATTGTATTGTGTGTTAGTCACGATAAGTTTAATTTTAAACAAATTACATTCCATTCTAAGCCAGGGTCTGGATTATCGATTCTCATATCTTGTTGTATGTATGTTACTTATGAGGTTCATGAAGTTTATGGAAATTTTCGAATATGTTTTATGGGTTCTGTTTGCAGTGAGGTTCTTCGAACCCTCACATCAATTGCCCCAAGGGTTTCAGTACTAATCTGTCTGGGCAAGCTTTTCGATGGTAATTCTACTCCGAGGTTGTTTTATGTTCACGCTGTTTTGTCTGTGTCAATTTGCTTAGTTGCTCTTTTCACATGGTTCAGTTGAGTATTTCCTCGCTAAGATTCATTGTTAATCTGCGCATATCAGAGTTTAAGGGTAAGGGTTTCCTACTAGGGTTTCAGGAAGTCCAGGAGAGATTCCAGAGTGGTATAGTTTGACCATGCTTGGAAAAATCTACCCAGAACAGCATGCAGGAATCCCCTGCCAAAGACGACCTAGGACAGCATGCAGCCTGGCCGAATACTACAAATATATAAATAAAGTACAGTGAAACGCATAAAATTAATGATATAACATAGACTCTTTCTTTCTTTCGTCCTTGAAGAGGTGCGCCTTCCTAAAGGCGTGGCTGTGACATCTATATTTTATGGTTGCAGGTGTGGTATGTAATCAAACCTTGAATTGAATTGTCTCTGCATCTTTTATACCGACTTAGTTTGATGGTGTCGGTCTTGCCAGTGTAACAAGGTAAGGGGAATGTTGTATAGGTATCCATAAACCAGTGCGATATGAACTGGATGTAAATCATATGAATGGTTGGTTTATTTGAAGGTAAAAACATTGGGGTTTGAATTATAAGCGAGCTGGGTTTGGAACCTAGAATGTACTTGATGGTTGGAGTCTGTATGAGATTTTTTAATACGGAATTTTAATGCTATTTGAATCCTGGAGAAAAGGAGTTTGCTTGATTTAATTTTCGAACCATATGAAATAAGCTTCCGCAAATTTAAGAGTGAATCTGCCATGTTTTGATTTTGAATTGAGCAATAAGTTTAATAGAAGCATGGTTTGGAGCATGGTTGTTGGAGGATCCTAGTATCGCAAGCTCTTGGCTTGCGTCACTCAATAATTGAGAACACTCATTTCAACATTGATGCCACTGCTCTTAAATGCCTGCATCATGCATGCCTGCAGTGCTGTTGTGGAGTTGATGTGGTGTTTTCATTGTGAAAGTAGTTGCTTGTGCAGTAAGCTATTAATTGTGATCTATAAATGAAATAGAGTAGCGACAGTAAATGTTGTTGTCAAATCTGGTGGACGTATGTGCGATGTAAAAACTTTCCGTGACACTCACATATTTAGTCAAAACGTAAAACGAAGGGTAAAATAAAAACAAAAATCAAATTAGCAAAAAAAAATTGAAATTCCAGGCCTGCATCCATCCCTGTTCAATCCTAACAAACCATATCTATTTGTTTGGTCTTTGTCTTGGTATCCCTGTTGTCTTGGTGGGGTGCGCCAGGCTGGTGCTGTAGTGCAACGCACAAGCGACGCCCGAGAGCCCCAATAGCAAGCTATTGTAAGTGGGCCCTCCCCCTAGAAAAATACATTTAATATCATGTGGTTCTATGAACCACGTATCAGATATTAAACTGATAAGAACAGATACTACACTTGATCTTAGCCAAAAGGCCGAGAAAGGTATAATTTTTCTCTTCTCTTTCGCTTATTTTTCTATTACTCCCCCTCTCCTCTATCCCACTCATCCATGCATGTGGGATAACTCATTTCTATTTCTTACCATTTAAATAGACATGCTCTTTAATATCAAACTTATATTTTCACCATTTTCACCTCCTTAGATCTATATTACTTTTCGATTTGAGGGATCAAATCTCTTTTCACCACGGTGTGTCTTAACTTAGTCAAATTTAATCAACAACCTATTGTTATGTTGGCCTTTCCATATTTAATCACCCACCACGTTATGTTGTAATTGCTGATTATGATACAATATAGCGTGTTTAGTTGTCTTTGAGAAAGCATAATGAGTTTACTACCAAGTTAACATAAAACAAATTTATTAATGGTTTTGAAAGATTAATCCAATGAGACATTTATATTAACTACTTGTGGAGAGTATATCATGATCTGATTTTTGGTATTCACGAAAGGTATATCACGGTCTAATTTTGTTGCGATGAATATATATATATATATATATAATTCACCGTTACAAACTAAACTAGTACTCACATAAACTATTTTAGCATAAGAATTAAAGCTATACACTTATTCAGTCGGTTCTTGGGTTATAACACTTAATCTATTCGGTGCTTCACTCGCACAAAAAACTCGTCAAAGTTTAAGCTCTCTCGCATAGAAGCCTAGTCAAAGTTTAAGTTCGTGTGTAATGTACAACACTTTCAAAACTCTGCTCGTGAGTAATTTTCACATCTGCGTTGTTTCAAAAATGTGTTGCTAACCATTTTTACAAAACCTCAATGAAGCAAGCTTTCAGTTCAGAGAGCCCTACAAAATCCCATTGTGATTGGTTTACCTGAGAGAGAGAGAGGCATGAGATGCAGGTTAAGAAGCTGCTCGGTGCCCCATACAGGGGGGAAATTCGATCCTGTGAAATAGCGTCCGACGCCCATGGGCAACCGCATCTCCATTGTGGATCTCGAGAAGTCGGAGACTGCGACGCTCCCTTGCGAGAACACCAAGAATGCGATGTAGATCTTTGTCCCCCAATAGGACCCTCCTTGTCACGACCCCAGGCCTACGGTAGTCTTCCAACCCTGCTAAGCGAGGTGCGGCACCGCCGAACACTTTCTTTTCACCAATACTTATGTTCGTGGACTACGCCTAACCACTTATCCTACTTAGTTTGTGCTTCTCAACCAAGTAATTATTAATGTTCCTTTACACCAATGAACACCCATACACATTCATTATCATCAGCAATTATACATGAAGAACACAATTGCACAGTATAAAGGGAGGGGCAACTCCCTGAACAATGAGTCTGCCCGAATAATGTATTATACAGTCTTTTACAACAGTTACAAAGCTTTACAAGTGTACTTGGAAACCCCAAGTTTCATACTTAGCCGAATTTACAATCTTGGCACACCTCCGTGCGACAACCAAGATTTCCTTGCCTAAGGCAGGCGGGCGCGCCCTCACACGAGCTGCCTTCCACACTTCACAACCGAACCTTGTCTTCGTGCACGACGGGCGGCTGACTCCACCAAGACACCCCCTTCGCACAACCGGCTTCACCAACGTTTCACCGTGCACACACTTGCACGACGGGCAGGCGCTCACCCGAGCTACCCAAGACCATGTGCCAAGTCGTCGCACAAACCGGGCGCCCACGCCTTCGTTCAACCGTCGGGAGCTCCTGCGCAAAACCGGGCGCCCCCCCCGTGCACGCCCTTCTCCAACCGGCAGGCGACCTCTACCCGTGCCCTCACCCAACACCAAGATACACGCTACCTCTGTGCGGCCTTGCCCAAGAGCGGGCGCATCACCCAAGTTTTGCGCCTTCCTTCTTGTTGCGTCCACGCACTAGATCTGCGCCTTCTTCATGAGCGAGTTCGATGCTTGAGCGATCGTGTCAAATGAGCGCCAACGCACACTTGTTTATACGAGTCACAAGGCAAGGTCGTGGTTGCCCAGTCGACCTGCCCACGCCCTCATCTCCATCGCAAACACTCCTAAACTCCATGTCGACCCTCATCCAAACGCTCCCAACTCAAGTCGGCCTTGCTTCGTTTGTTGGTCGGCCCGTGGGTGCTCCTCCACGCTCCCACGCATATATATAACTCCTCGCTCGCCTCCTACGCACTTGTATTATACCATAACTCCTTCGCACGCTAAGTCGAGCTCGTACTTCTTCGCTTGTCATCGCACTTCAAGCCGGGAGCGCGTTCAAGGACTGCAGGTCCTTACACTCCTGCTCTCCATTGATGATGAGGGCCAATGTCTGCGCATCAACCTCCACCGTCGCATCGTCCTGTGGCTGGATTTCCTTCAAGAATGGCGTCTGGCCTATCAAACTTAGTCGCGCCTTGGCTGCGACCGGAGGAGGGTTGACCGAGAGGAGAGCTCGAGGAGGATTCGATCTATATCTCCCTCCACTATCGACGTTCTATTCCATTCATATTAATATGTTGAATTAGCGAGAAGTTCTGGCATCGGGGTAAAATAGAGTTTGGCCCTAAAACAAATCACAACCACCTACCACCTGTATTCAACAACTTGACCGCTCATATTCCTTTCGCTTATGGCAAAGTGTTAGGACCTCGAGCTGGCACCAAGGCCAACGGGCGCCCCTGATGGGTTGTGCTCACTTGATGGCGAAAAACCGACTTGGAGGTACGACGAGAGTACCCAAGTGCGACGAGCGCGCCCACATGGAGGAGAGGCGCCCAGGTCGACACCATTGGCAGCGTGCACGAGTTGAGGGGCGCACGCCCTAGGCGCGCACACACGAAGGCGGGGCACCGAGAGAGATGTAGCGGGCACGACACGAGGGCATGCCAGCCCACACAACGTGGTATATCGAAGGGCACATGAAGAAGAGTGCCCGCCCACAGCGAAGAGCGTGTAAGGGAGAACGCACGCAACACAACATAGCGACAACCTAACTCGATGGACCCGTACCCACGAGCGCGCCCCCACACAAGGTGTGGCGCCAGGCTTCGCGACGGTGCAAGGCGCAGCGGAAGTGCGACCGAGACGTAGCGACTAGGTGCGTGACGGGCGAGCAAGCAGGCAGCGCAATGTGGATTGTGCGACACAGAAGTGACCAGAGGTGGTAGCGTGGGCAGCACGGTAGGCGAAGCTCCTAGGGTGGGGTGCGTCAGCACACCCACAAGCAGGGCGGCCCAGGGGCGCGCCCGCGCCCGCACAAGATGAAGGGTCGACTCAAGAAGAGAAGGGGCGTCGACCCACGTAAAGTCAAACGACTAGAGCGTCTATAAGACGAGGAGCTCGACACTTGGGGGAGGCAGCGAGCAAGTTCGCACAAGATAAGTAATATCACAAAAGCTAATCGCAGAAAGGACAAAGTCTGCGATATCACATAAATGTAAGGGGTCTGATATCGTAGAACCGCGGGGCTTACATCACAGAATTTGAAAACGTAGCTAAGGCACGTCGCAAAAGGAGGAGAGCTCGCCCGTGCGAGCTGGTTTCTGGACAAGGCTGAGGGTTGGTTTTCTGGACTGTTTTGGGGCTCCAGTTTTGGGGCCTCTGAAGTAGTACTCAGACTCCCTTCTTTCGCAACTCCATTGTGAAGATCATTAGCAGAAGATGTCTTTGTCAAGTGCTTCAAGGTTCGTGATATTGATCTCCCACTTACTTCATTCTTCCTCGCTACTTGCTTCAAGGTAGGGCACACCCTGGTTGCGCAAGTTGGCACTTTTCACTAGTGAGTTGGGTTGGGCCAACCATTGCCACTCTTTGTACTTGGGCAGCGCATGAGTCTGGACACGGCTGGCCCCTTTCTATCTCCACTATAAATATTATTTCAAGTTTAAGAGTAAAGGGGAGAAGTGTTTTGGGAGTTTCCCCCTCCTGTCGCAAATACTTGTGTTCATATTGTTCTTCACGATATCGCAGACTGTTAATGAGTGCTATTCCGCTGCTTGTACTGAAGTTATAGTATCACATAATTGTATAATTGTTGAACGAAATAATTGAATATAATAACACTTGAATGAAAAATTGGCTAATTGTTGAAGTGAATGAGAAGTTAGGTGCAGTCATGGTTAGCGTAGTTGTACAACTGCGACAAAATATCACCGGTGGCGCACGTCGCCCACAGGGATCAAAAGGCATCACAGCGTGGGGCCGTGACAAAAAGGATTCCGTCTCCAAACGACTTGGCGCATCCAAATCCCCGTGGAATCAAGGAAAACGCGCCAAAGGGGCAGATAAAATCGGTGGACTATGAGAGGTAAAAGACCCCTTCAATCTTTATCACTCACATGGAACTCTCAAAGAACAACGTTCAAGCTCGAGACTAAGATTCTGACAATATGCTTATAGGGGTGAAATGTAAGTGCACACTCAGTGACACAGAAAAGATCAGATTAACCTTCCAAAAAAAATCGCATTTTAAAGGATACAACACATTGACAACAAAAAACGATGAAGTAAACAATGAACATGGCCATTCAAAGTTCCTCCTAGCAGGATTTGTATCGAACACAATCAATAAACATCTCCGTAATCGCACATGAACATCATCACCATCCAACTCTTTGCTACAAGAATACGTGAAGAAGACAGAGGAAAAAAATGCTCCCATTTCCCCGAAGAATTTAATAAAGAAGAGTTATCGATCACTGCATAAGTGTTGGATTAAGTGTTTGCCTTGCTGTAAGAGCCTTTAAAAGGAACATCTCTTTTTATTATTGTGAAAACATTTGCAAAATAAATTATCTTGGTTGGAGTTTAACCCGTGTCTCTCAGATGAGAGATGAGTATCCCAGTCAACTAAAATACAACAAAGAAAACATTGAAATATAACTGGAAGTAATTCCAAAGACCATTTGGTTTTAGATTCAAAAAATTGGGGAATTTTGTAATTTGTTTGCATCGATAGTTTAATAAATTGGTCGCTTGAATTTGTTCAAGGCAATGCAACCCAAATATCGAGCTTATGTTTGTCATTGAAAAACAAAAAGTGTATATTGCCAAATATCCAAAGCCATCCTTTTATCTACCCTCAACTTTGTGGTGATGGATGATATCCATTCTACATATTGTATTATTCCTGTGATCTGTGTCGATAATTCCAAAGTATCTTCTATTTTCTCCACCTTCCCCTCATTGGGTGCTAGTCATGCTGATAGGGATTTCGCTGGTCATTTTGGGGGTCCACGACACTTATATCCAGGAAGGGTATTGCTCTCCTTCAGCGTATCCACCCACTTTGATGCTTCAATTTGGTTCCATTAGTGGACATCAGCCGCCTACTAATTCGATGGGGCGTGATATCGAACTTTTGAAATTAAACCAGGCACTTGATTTGGAGCCTCTTGCCATCCACTCGAGAGTGTCGCCATCAGATGGGGTGACTGTGAGCCCCCACTCTCGACTAAATTTTACTATTATAAAGAAGCGACGGGTGAAGCATAAAGTAGATGGGATTTGGGGGTTGCTCCTGTAGGTGTCTCTTTAAATTTTTGGAGGGGTCAGATCCTACCTTCCCATCCTCTCGTGTGAATTCACCCACTCAGGGTCTTAGAGATCTCATACTCGTCAATAAACTTTCGATATGAAAAATCTTGTCACTGAATATTCGGGGTCTGGGAAGCTCTGTTAAACGACAATGCCTGGAATATTTTATTAAATTCCATCATCCTTTTATCATTATTTTGCAGGAGACCATGATGCTTGGCCTTTACTCTTAAAAAATTGTCATGGGTGGAGGGTTCATGCTACAGATGCTTCGGGACAATCGGGGGGTTTGGATGTGTTATGGGATGCTTGGGTTGTTAACTTCTTGGCCTATAAATATTTTGCAGGTATTTTACTATCCGGGTTTTCCAGGGATGCTAAGCTCCGGTTTCATATATTGAATATATTATGGGGCCGGAATTACTTCTTTTAGCTGAGGATTTGAGAACAACTTGCGTCATATCTTATGAGTTAAACTCTACATTCATCATGTTGATTGCAAAGGTCTCAGGCCCGATTTCTTTCAAGGAATCTCGACCCATAGCCTTGTGCAACATTGTGTACAAAATGATCTCTAAGATCATTGCTAACCAGTTGAAAGTTACCCTATAGAAACATGTTGCATCGGAACAATTCAGGTTTCTTAAAAATCATCAAATCTAGGATGCCATGGCCATTGCCCAGGAATGTTTACATTCTATCAAAATGAAGAAAAAAGATGCTTTATTATTGAAACTGGACCTTCACAAGGCATATGATTGTGTTGATCGGGAGTTTCTGCGTTTGGTGCTTCGTAAGATTGGCCTCTCTAGATTGGTGATTGAGTGGATGATGGCTTGTATAACTACTGCAAACTTTGGTGTCTTAACCAATGGGTACCTTCATGCTTTTTGAAGGCATCTCAAGGCTCGCTCTCTCCACTGTTGTTTTTACTTGTCATTGAAGGCATGGGTAGAATGGTTTCGACGCACACTCCCGTGGGTCATTCTCGGCTATGGGGATTACTACGAACATTTTTATTACCCATCTCATTTTTGTGGATGATGTCCTCATATTTGAGAATATTTCTATTATGGAATGACATGTATTGCAAAAGATTATATTCAATTTTGGTGATGCCACGGGTCTATACATGACAGAAGCTAAATCTCAGTTGATTTCTTCGTCTCGGGCGGAGGCCAATGTTTTGGAGACAACGAGATTATTTGACGCTGAGAAGGTTTCATTGTGCGAAGGGTTTAAGTATCTTAGTTTCTCCCTTACACCTAATAATTCTGGCATTAAAGATTGGGTTTGGCCAACCAGAAAATTTGAGCATAGGTTGTTATCATGGTCACACGAGTGGCTTACAATTGGTGGAAGGTTGATTATGGTGTAGGCAGTTTTGCAGAGTATTGCAGTATACTAGTTGCATCTATATTTGATGCCCAAATACATCATCGAGAGGATTAAATCCATTATGTCTAAGTTCATTTGGGCTTGTACTAAAGATGGTTACAAAATTCAACTTGTTTGACTGGAGGATATCACCTCAAGTAAGGAGGATGGGGGTTAGGGAATCATGGATATTGGAAAATCCAGTTGGGTTTTATCAATGAAGAGTTTGTGGTGTTCTTTAAACCGTGTTGGTATTTGGAAACGAATCATTAAGGACAAGTATCTGAAAAACCAGTCTTTGGTAACTTGGATTAAGGATGGGGCCGGTGTCCCAGGCGCTATCTCATATATTTGGCGGCATGGGATGAAAATCAAACAATGGCTCTTGGGGAACTTAAAATGGCATATTGGGTCTATTTTCGGGGTGGATATCGATCTAGATCCCATCTATGGTTTTGTTGGTGAATATACATTACCTTTCCCACTCATTCAACATCTTCACAATCTCGATATTTATTACATTAACCAATTGCAGGTCCCAACCAACCCTTTTATATTGCATCCTATATGGCCTGGTTTGTGGGACCTTGGCTTATTTGGTACACTGGCTATGGCTTGGGACATATATGTGTACAATCTTAATACGAATGAGATATTTTTAAGTGATCGTGAGGATATTTATTCGTGGGATGGAAATACATTACCGGGACAAGTATCAGTCGAGGAAGCATATTTGCACATCACATCGACTTCTCTTGTTCCTATGTCTAAAAGATGGTTCAAAAAGGTAGGAAGTTGGAACATTCCATTAAAGCTCAGATGATTTGGCTGGTTAGCTTGGCATAACAAGATATTCACTTGGGACAATCTTTGTCGAGGGGGGATTCTGTGGTCCTGTCAGATGTACCTTGCGCAAATTGGACCTCAAAGATGTGGCACATTTTCTTTAAACATCTGTTCGTGGTGAAAAACCAGTCTTTGGTAACTTGGATTAAGGATGGGGCCGGTGTCCCAGGTGCTATCTCATATATTTGGCGGCGCAGGATGAAAATTAAACAATGGCTCTTGGGGAACTTAAAATGGCATATTGGGTCTATTTTCGGGGTGGATACCGGTCTAGATCCCATCTATGGTTTTGTCGGTGAGCATACATTACCTTTCCCACTCATTCAACATCTTCACAATCTCGATATTTATTACATTAGCCAATTGCAGGTCCCAACCAACCCTTTTATATTGCATCCTATATGGCCCGGTTTGTGGGACCTTGGCTTATTTGGTAC